>JAZBHA010000211.1:18152-63927 GCA_037464855.1 Iselma pallidipennis | reverse complement strand
TTGCAATATCTGGATTAATTTTCCTTTTAAGTATATGTTTCTACTTAATGACAGTAGGGAGGATTTAGAAAAATCTTAAAAAAGTTGTATTTTTATGAATTTTTATATTTGTTTTCTAGCAAGACATGGTTTTAGTTGAATACCCACGGATGATTCTGATGCTACTTGGTGCATTTATGGTTTTTCTAATTTTTTTAGTACCAGGACAACTTGTAAAAGATGAAGTTAATTTATTTATAAACCAAAAACCTATATTTTAATATATTTTTTAATTGTTATTGTTACTGTTTTGTAGACTTTACGCACCCATAAAAATGCAACATTTCTACCATGGTACACATTCAATTTGCAAAACCGTCGTATTCTATTGATATTTCTGATAAATACACAAGAACCAATCGTTTTCAATATATCGAATATTATTACATGCGAATTCGAATATATGGTAAAAGTAAGAAATGTTAATTTCCTTAGGGTGCGTATATATGGAAACATTTGTCTCTCCTAACCTGTTTCGCTGTATTTCGCTCTATTGCTACAAAAAAGAGACACAAGATAACTTCCTCCTTATTTATAAAGGGAGAGACACGATATACAGTGCGATCTATAAAATTTATAGTCAAGATGCAACAACGCCATCTACACAGATTTTATGCAAACTCTGCCTCGACTGAATAATAACGAACTGAATATATAGTGACTTCAGTTTTTAGACACACCACTTTATTTGAGAGAGAGAGAGAGAGAGAGAGAGAGAGAGAGAGAGAGAGAGAGAGAGAGAGAGAGAGAGATCAAAGTTAGGAGAGAAAAATCTTTCCGTGTACACGAACCTTTATATTTAAATATATTCTAATATGCATATTTTACAGTTTCTTAAAGGTCTATATTCGTACGTTACAATACTACGACAGTTCTTAGCACGTAATGAAGCGATATAACGTTAGAAGAGAATATTTTTCAAGACACCCAGTAGTCAAGCACCACACCTAAAGGCACGATTATATTGGAATACGTGTACAACATTCATCGTCTTTTTTGGCGACACGACAACTCAATAAACGTTGAGAATGGATCACTTCCACCTCTACCGGTTTGGAAGAAAATGGCCAAATTTGTTATTAAAACGTTGAAACGTCAAGCTATAGTTTGATGGAGGATGACGTCACTTTTCAGATGGATGGGGATGGAAATGACCCACGTGTTGTTTCTATTTGAAGGTGTGTGCACACCGGTCACGACTTACCATACACGTACTATGTATTGCAATTTGGAGGCACCGTAGTTTAAAAAATAGTAAAAATTTGTTTATTTAAAAAAACAATGCATGTATGGGTAACTTGTTTAAATAAATTATGTAAGTTGTAAGTTTAAAATAAAATAGGAAAAAAATTATTAATTTTCGTTTATTGTCTATATTATATAATAGAGTCCCGCTAATCCGAATTATGTACCTAAGAAAGGTTACCTATTGTAAGGTCGAAACAAAATTGATTTGTCGTAAAAGCGTAAACGACAGAAAATGGGTCGATTCTCTCTCGCTACTTTGGTAGAAAATAAACGTCACTTGCCGTCAGATACTTGTGACGCGGTTTCTAAGAAGAGGACGTCATTATTTTCCTAAAGAAAATCAAATTCTAGACCGTAATGCCTGTTCTACACCAATGTTTGGACACCTTTTAGAGTAACAATGACGTCTTACTCCCCAAAACTATTTTCCTGCCCTAACCGTGACGGAGAGTGGCGCCACATGTTAAAAAAGTAGTGAGATTCATCGTGCCTTAACTATACAGGGTGTAATTGAAAATCCTTTACAAATTCAAAACTCATCATCCCTATGGAGAATAGGGTACATTTTGACGGGTCAAGGAGAGAAAAAATTGGTCAAAATTGTAACCATTGTTTGATGATCACCGGACAACGGTAGGTTAGTAAACTCACCGTCAAATCAACATATTCAGTGCAGTGGTACCTAAAGTATGGATGTCGATTCACTACGCTCGTCGCTATATCGACTCTATCTGCTCTATTTTTTGTAAACTATCAGTGGTTTGAATTATGTAAAGGATTGCAATTACACGGTGTATATCAACAGGGAGATTTTGTCACACTTACATTATAATGCTAAATCTTGGTGGAAAGAGATAGGCGACTAGTGTAAAACACTAAATCTGATTGTGTGCGCAAGTTGTAATCGTTTTTTGTTCTAAATCACGATTTAGCATTTAAATATCAATCAATAAAATGAATTATAATACAAACTTACAATAAAAAATACCCTACCCCAATACCCTAAATCTACTCGAAAATAAACAGAAATCTTATTTATTCATAGATTAATTTACACGTACGTCATTAACGCATACATTTATACATTCGACGTATTGACTTCCAGCAAATTGTAAATATTTTTTTTAAATATTCATATAGACACTTGATGAGGATCGTTGATTTAATGTTCAATAATTCCATTTTCGACGAACTAGTACGCGTAAAAGACCAGCAGTCGTGTCATCATTAATGGCAAGAAAGTTCCATAAAGAGAAAGAATCGTTTATTAGAAGTTGAAAGGACAAAATGGATAAAATCAAACTGGGATTTATTTATTGGAGGCACAAAATTAAAAGTGGTTGTTTTTTATCAATTTTTACTGCTAATTTTTGTTACTAATTACTTAATTTCTTTAGGGAATCCGTTAGAGATACTCATACTTTTAACAATTCATTTGATTCAAATAAGAGCAATAAAAATCTTTGCAATTACCACCATTATCGCACATATGGTATTGTTATCAATGCATACTTTAGATATTTTGAAAAAATTCACTTTTGAAAATTTCAATAAACATGGATTCATCTATCTGGCTGCATTCTATGTAATATATAGATCTCATCAGTTTCATAATCGACTTTAAATTAACTTTAACTGGTACAGACACATTTCAACTCCGTAGTTTCGCCCGAATCTGTCAACTAATAGGTTAAAGTAACTTTAAAGATGATTATGAAATTGACAGCTTCTTTTATTAGGTCTGTTCCAACTAGAATACAAAACTATCAGAAAAGTCCGACATGCGCAAATGAGTGTAAAAAGTTCAAACTAAACAATCTGCGCATGCCTCGGACTATTTCGGACTTTTGTATTCTAGTTGGAACACACCTATTATTACCATTATTAGGTGTCTTTGATTTTGTTTTAAAGGGTATGCTAAGTTTAAGTATGTGTTTATGGTTGGCCAAACCGGTAGGTGAACTTTTAAAGAAACTACCATCACCCGAATGGTTGAATTTACCAAAAACTGATCCGATTTATCGAAAACTGCGTCAACAATCAATCATTGCAACATCTATTGCATTATTTACAATTTTTATAGCAATATTGGGTGGAATCTTTCATTATCCCATTATGGGCTATGAACGGGAATTATATTATGTTGTGGAATTGTTTGAAGAATATTTTCCAAAATATCAAGAGATTATCATGTATATTTATATAACAAGTATAGGACCATTGTGTGTAGCAATGGTTGGAATGCCGGTTGTTGTTTTATATGTTTTTCTAAACATAAAATTTCATTTTTATATGTTAAATCATGATTTAGAAAAATTAATCAATGATTATGAAACTGATGAGATTTATAATTTGATTAGAGATCAAGATTATCAAGATTTGATCGCGTTGCAATTGAAAAAATGCATTCAATACCATACAAAACTCAAAAAGTAAGTAGGATTTTACTACCAGTAAATTATTAGATCCTTTTCAATTATCCGAAACGCGGGAGTCACGCGCGTGCGCTCAAAATGTGTACATCTGCGCATGTCTCTGACCGTTTCGCGCGCTTTTCTGATAGTTTCGGAGCCCAGTTGGAAGTCTTTATTTTTTATTGTGTTTTTTTAACAGTCTCGTAAAGGAATTCCAGGACGAGACAGCTGGTTTTATTCCATTTGTTGCACTTTCTGGACTGATCTTTCTTTTGAGCATATTTTACTACCTTATGACGGTACCTATACAATTTTTTGGGCGGGGAAAAAGGAGAAAAATCATTTTATAAATTACTGCTTCTGTTCTAGCAAGAGATTACTTTGGCAGTATGTCCTCGAATTATTTTGGTTCTAGTTGCTGCATTCGCTGTTCTCGGGATATTTATGGTATCGGGACAACTCTTGAAGGATGAAGTTAGTCTTTTTTTGTGTTTTTTTTAACTTACTGTATATCTTTTTCTTTTTTAGACATCACGAACTTATAAAATTGCAACATCTCTACCATGGTTCACGTTTAATTCACAAAATCGTCGCATTTTATTGATGTTTTTGGTAAACGCGCAAGAACCACTCGTTTTTAGTATCTCGAATATTGTTACTTGTGAATACGAGTATATGTTGAAAGTAAGAAATTTTGATTTCCGTAGGGTGCGCATACACGGAGAGATTTGTCTCTCTTAACCTGTCCCCCCCCTGTTGCTAGAAAAGGAGACAAAGGATAGCTCCCTCTTTATTTGTCATAAGAGGGGGGGCCAAGTTGAGAGAGAAAAATATCTCCGTGTAAACACACCCATTTTTAGATACAGTCAACCCTTTATTCGGCGCCCCCATTTGTCCTGACCGAAAACTGGAGCTAAGGCGGGGATGGCGGTGATATGCACTATTATATGGAGCACTTTTGTTCTTACAGTTTCATAGGCGTTAGGCGAAGGTGGCGCCGAATCGGATGGCGCCAAATCGGGGGTTGGTGTATATTCTAATATACTTATACGTTTTTCAGTTTCTCAAAGGTCTATATACGTATGTCACAATATTACGACAGTTCTTAGCACGAAGTGAAGTGATAAAACATTAACTGTGAAATATTTTCTCGTAACACCTGGTAGCTAACCACACATTAAGGCACGTTCAGACTTAAATACGTACCTACTAGATCTGATGCGATAAGAAACGTACGGCTCACACGTAAACAGGTAGTGCATGTAAAAGCACATTAATCATCGCAAATGTAAACCTATAGTCGTTTTTTAGCGACCCAGCGTATTCACAACTGCACAACCCTGCTTATGGAAGCTGAGTTGCCAAAAAACAGCCTATATTTAAGATTATTGTCACTTTTCTTGAATGTTAAAATGTTTTAAGACTTTTCAGTATAAATAGATCAATATTTAATCAGTATTTTGTTAATTCTTTCGAATTAGAACATCAATCAAGATATTCCCCCTTCTTGAACATCTTCCTTCTATCCTTTTCTTCTTCCACTACAACAGATTATATCATGCTAATAAAGGACGGCACACACCACGACTTGAAACGTATTGGATCGGATTTGAATTTATATGGAAACGTTTCGAGCTTATCCCAATAATATTAATTCGATCTAAACTATTTCGAAAGGAATGAGTAGGATTTTTAAACTAGCGTTCACAACTTGTGTGCATCATTAATGAATTTTTTTTCTTTTTGACCCCACAAAACACCCTTATTGTACTCTATTCCCCATAGGGATGCGGAGGTTTAATTTATATGTATAAACGATATAAGAATCACCTTGTAGGTATGTATAAAACGTAGAAAATAATCAAACCCTTTCCCTAAAAAAATCCGTAATAATTAAAATAACCATTAATGCATGGGTAATGTTCGGAATTTTTTCTTTATTGAATTTGGAATCATGATAATGACTACCTTTGATGTAATATTCATGAAATGAATAGTGAAAATCTTTGTTCGGATAAATATCAAAAGTCTTGTTTCCGATAAAAGAAAAAAGCTTAGTCTATTTGTTTTAATCGTAAATGTAGTTTATTAACGAAAAGACGTGTTCTAGTAGATTTTAGAAAATCATAGAAATGGATAAAATCAAATTGAAATTGATTTTTTGGATACAGAAGATTGAAAGTTGTTCCTTCTTTAATACAATATACACGGTGTACTTGAAATCCCTTACATAATTCAGACCACTGAAAATCCCCAAAAAATATAGCAGATTTCTATTAGGTATATAAGGAGCAGGGGTCGATATGGCCAACAGGTTAAGAGCCGCTGGAATCGAACAAACGTGTCGGACATAGATAACGAAGAAATTTGCTTATAAATATACAACTGTCAATTGACGTCCATTCTTCAGGTGCCACTGCCTATGTTCCCCATAGGGATGGTGAGATTTGAATATTATAAGGGATTTCAATTACACCCTGTATGAGCATATTGTTTCTTAATTATTATCAATTTTTCTTTAGGAAACCCTTTAGATATAATTGTGTTTCTAACAATACGTTTGGGAAATCTCTTAATAGTAAGATCACTTGGAATTACATCATTGATTATACAAACAATTATGTTAACATTACAAACTGTTGATATTTTGGAAAAATTCACTTTTGAAAATTTCAATAAATATGGAACCATCTATTTGGCATCATTCTATGTAAGAAAATATATATAAATGATTATTATTCGATGGGGTCGAAGTCATCGTCGGTATTGATGGCAACTTAAGTATTCAGTCACGTAGTCTTTATCGACTTGTTTGTTCCATCCACAAACACAAATTTTTACCTCTATATGTTATTGTGTATGAGTGGAGAGAAGACTTGCTGCCTGAATTGCATTGTTGACTTGACGATAGGGTGACCAACTTTTCCAAAAGTCAACCTGGGACACCCTATGACCTAGTCCAATATTTTTGTAGGACTAGCAATTCGGCTTTTGTCAAACCTTTATGACAACAATTTCTGCTATCGGTCCAATGTGATGCCATCAAACTATAAAGATCCGTCCAACAAAACGTGTTCAAATAACTTTAAATATTGTCTCATTGCCGAAACCGGGACTTTTCGTGTCCCGGCCATTTGTTTCCCGGGTACCGGGACTTTCAGTGCTTAAACCAGGACAGTGCCGGGCTAATCGGGACAGTTGGTCACCCTAACTTGACGACTTTGGTCTAAATCCCACTGATTACTATCAATAATTATGATTATTTGTTTTAAGTGTGTAATAAGTTTGAGTATAGGTTTATGGTTAACGAAACCTATGACGATATTTATGGAGAAACTACCATCACCACAATGGATCAATTTACCAAAAACTAATCAAGTTTATAAGAAATTACGTCGACAATCGAATTTTGCAACATTCGTTGTAATATTATTGTATTATATTGTGGCAATTGGTGCAATTTTACATTTTCCAATCATGGGCTATGAAAGAAAATTATATTATGCTGTAGAATTTTTCGAAAAGAATTTTCCAAAATATCAAGAAATTTTAACATATATTTATATCACAAGTTTTACATTTGTTGCTTTATCAATGGCTGCAATGCCGGCTGCATGTTCATATATTTTACTGAATACAAAATTTCATTTTTATATGTTGAATCGTTATTTAGAGAATCTAGCAATCAGTGGTGAAAGTGACGATGATATCGATAACTTAGTTCATAATCATGACTATCAGGAACGGATACAACTGCGACTGAAAGAATGCATTAAATATCATACAAAACTGAAGAAGTAAGATTGCTACACAAACTAGAGTAGAGTCGTAATTATCCGGAAGTCAGTTACGCAGCTACTACTTTGAACAAATTGCAGTAAAGACGCTAATCCCTCTACTTGCATCACAAGACTATTGCGCACTCCCTCTCAAAATTCATCTTAACTTGGACGAGTATAATATTTGTCGTGCTTTGCTTGGGCGTATACGCGACGGCGCACTTTGATTTCGGATAATCGACGCTCTACTGTATTTCAAATATATTTTCTAAAACATTTTTTTTTTGTAGTTTGGTAACAGAATTACAGGACCTGTGCGCTGATTTTATTCCATTTGTTGCAATATCTGGATTAATTTTCTTTTTAAGTATATTTTTCTACTTTATGACAGTAGGGAGGATTCAGATAAATCTTAAACAAGTTGTATTTTTATGAACTTTTATATTTGTTTTCTAGCAAGACATGGTTTTAGTTGAATACCCACGGATGAGTATAACACTACTCGGTGCATTTACGGCTTTTCTAATTTTTATAATCCCAGGACAACTTGTAAAAGATGAAGTTAATTTATTTATAAACCAAAAACCTATATTTTAATATATTTTTTAATTGTTATTGTTATTTTTTTTTTGTAGACATTACGTACTCATAAAATTGCAACATTTCTACCATGGTACACATTCAATTTGCAAAACCGTCGTATTCTATTGATATTTCTGATAAATACACAAGAACCGATCGTTTTCAATATATCGAATATTATGACATGCGAATTCGAATATATGTTGAAGGTAAGCAATGTTAATTTCCTTAGGGTGCGTATACATGGAAACATTTGTCTCTCCCCTAGCCGGCTTCGCTCTATTGCTACAAAAAAGAGACACAAGATAACTTACCCTTTATTTCTAAAGAGACAGACGATATACAGTGCGATCTATAAAATTTACGGTCAAGGTGCAACAATGCCACCTACACAGATTTTATGCAAACTCTGCCCCGATTTGGTTGAATAATAACAATCCAAACATAATAGCGACTTTTTAGACACACCTCTTTATTTGTCATGTGACAGAGCGAGAGAGAGGGGGGGGAGTTAGGAGAGAAAAATCTTTCCTTGTACACGCACCCTTATTTTAAATATATCCTAATATGCATGCATTTTACAGTTTCTCAAAGGTCTGTATTCGTATGTTACAATACTACGACAGTGCTTAGCACGTAGTGAAGTGCTAAATCATTAATTTTAAAATACTTTTTGGAAACACCTGGTTCAGAATGAAATACATGCACATTCACT
This sequence comes from Iselma pallidipennis, assembly GCA_037464855.1. Lineage (NCBI taxonomy): Eukaryota > Metazoa > Arthropoda > Insecta > Coleoptera > Meloidae > Iselma > Iselma pallidipennis. The sequence continues at coordinate 55,150 of JAZBHA010000211.1, read as the reverse complement.
TCAGGACTGCGATCTGGAACATACCCACTAGATCTGATGCAATAAGAAATTGTGAAACACTCGCCCTAATGTATTGCATGTAAAAGCACCTTTAAGGCGTTGAGTCGCCAAAAAAACAGCTAAAATTTACGATTATTGTCACTTTTCTTGAATGTTAAAATGCTTTAAGACTTTTCAGTAGAAATAGATCAATATTTAATCAATATTTTGTTATTATAGAAATCATGTAAGAAAAAAGTTTTAGATGGATGCGCAGTAGATCTTCAATAGGTGGGGGATACCAGAAACTCACGTGCTAACAAGAATTTTGAATCTCCAGTGGTGTCTCATATTACAAAAGTCTCTAACGATGAATTTTTCGAAATGAAATCTAAATTTTAAATCCTTAAAAAGTCAACAAAAACAAATTATCTAATTTTCTTTATAAGTTACATCGATCTTTTATGTTCTTATTGTAGTTTATTTATCTATTGTTTACATATCTTGCAGTTAGTTGCAACGCCACTGGCAGAGGGACACGGATCAAACCGAAGCGTTCACCGAAAGCTATCGAATACATTTAAAAATCTGACCGAAATTTTTTTTCTTACATGATTTCTACTATAATTCTTTCGAGTTAGAACATCAATCAAGATATTCCCCCTTCTTCTTGAACATCTTCTTTCCATCCTTTTCTTCTTCTACCACAACAGATTATATCATGCTAATAAGGGACGACTTGAAACGTATCGGATCGGATATGAATTTATATTGAAACGTTTCGAGCTTATCCCAATAATAATGGGAATTATTTCGATCCAAACTATTTCGAAAGGAATGAGTAGGATCTCTACTAAACCAGCGTTCAGACTTGCCTGCATAACTGGTGAATGGATCAATGACTTCCCCATTCACTTTGGTAGATCGTGACGTCATGAGACGATCACAACGCATGCGCTTTCAAGCGTGGAGGCGCATGCGCACTGCCATACTAAATTTGAAAAAGAACTATTAACACAATAAGCATACATTGAAATACACAAAAACAGAATAATTAAAACAATCATTAATGAATATTTAATTTTTTTTTTTCGAGTTTCTGCTATTCGATCAAAAGGAATGATAATTATTATTATTGATTTAACATTCACAAAAGCTAAAAAAAAGAGATACGTTGATTTCATGTCCATTGATTCTTCTTTTGGGCAAAAAACATTAAAGGATTTTTGGTTTTGCCGAGATATAAAAGACAAACGGTTTCGTTTACCTTAGTAACAACAGGCGAATTTTATAAAGAATCGGACGTTAGGGTAGAAAAGATGGATTTTAATCTAGTGAACAAAATAAAATCGAAGATAATTTTTTGGAAAGAGGAAATTAAAAGTTGCCTTCCCTTTTGTGTTTCGTTATTATATTATTCATAATTTTATTCTTTAGGAAATCCACTGGAGATAATTGTATTGTTAACGTTACATATTGGAAATTGTTTACCAATAAAAATTCTTCTAATTATATCAATGGTAATACAAGCAGTTATGTTATTCGTCCATACATGGGATATTTTGGAAAAATTCAACTTTGAAAATTTCAATAAATATGGAACTCTCTACTTGGGCTCGTTCTATGTAAGATTGATTAATAGAGTCTTTTCGCAGTAAATACACAAAACCGAACGGTAACGCATCAATCACTTGTTTTGCATTTTGCTCAATCGTTTAGGTCGAGCCACACATTACTCAGTTTATCGAACGATAAATCGTAACAACTCAGGTTGTTACAATTGTCGAATCCAAAGTTGAACTGTGTGTGTATGCGAGTCATTTAATAAATTGTACGATTAATTGAATCGATAAACTGTAAGATAAATTGAATCGAGAAATTGGAGACAATCTATCGAACTACAGGTAAAATCACGGTTGAGTTGTAATGTGTTTTTGGCGCGCATCCAACTAGTTGAACAATTTCTCACGTTATCTCATTGAAAGCGATGCGTGCGAAATTGGGGTTGGGGGGGGGCGCTCTTTTGACGTTTCCCCTTTACAATCGCACAGTAGACAAGGGACCAAATCGAACGAGACCCGATTGTCACGTACGTGGTAAAATCGTCAACGATAAATTCATTCGATCTATCGTTCGATAAATTGAGTAATGTGCAGCTCGCTCCTGTCGTTGTTGTCCAAAGTTCGACGGCAACCAATCAGGAGTTATTAATTCCAATCGTTCGTATAGAAGTCCGTCGGACAACTGGAATTTGTGGCTCCTGATTGGTGGTCGACGAACTTCGCGAACGACAACAAGTGCTGAATACACCGTTTAGCGTCACTATTCGCTTTGACGGAAAGACCGTATTATTAATTAATTTACTAATTGTTATAATTATTTGAAGGGCGTAATAAATTTAAATATAAGTCAATGGTTAATGAAGCCAATGGTAAAACATCTAGACAAACTACCATCACCCAAATGGTTGAATTTACCAAAAACTGATCCGATTTATCGCAAACTACGTCAACAATCAATTATTGCAACATCTATTGTATTATTTACATTTTTCATAGCATTATTGGGTGGACTGTTTCATTATCCAATAATGGGCTATGAACGGGAATTATATTATGCTGTGGAATTTTATGAAAAATATTTTCCTAAATATCAAGAAATTTTAACATATATTTATATAACAAGCTTAGGGGTGACTGGTCTTGCAATGGCAGCAATGCCAGCTGGGCTTTTATATTTCTTAATAAATATAAAATTTCATTTTTATATGTTAAATCATGATTTAGAAAATTTAATCGATGATTATGAAACTGATGCAATTTATAATTTGATTAGAAATCGAGATTATCAAGATTTGATCGAGTTGCAATTGAAAAAATGCATTCAGTACCATACAGAACTCAAAAAGTATGAGTTTTTTTACAAAGAATTATTAGATTTGTTCCAACTATAGTTGGAAACTACCACAAAAGCGCAAAACAGTCATGCGCGTACGTAAAAATGTCTAAGATCCTCAAACTGAAACATCTGACAATTTCTGATTCTAGTTGGAACAGAACTTATATTATGTTAAAATTACATATTCTGTAATCTTTTTTTGTTTTAACAGTTTCGTAAAAGAATTGCAGGACAAGACAGCTGGTCATATTCCACTTGTGGCACTTTCAGGACTAATCTTTTTCCTGTCCATATTTTTCTACCTAATGACGGTATAAAATTTCTACAAATTTTCATTTTTAAGCTGCATCCATGCGTGCTCGTGTTCGTGGCTCGAACTCGTCAAGCTATCCGTGTTACGACACTTTTTGCTTTTGGCGATCTAAATGGGTTAGAGTAGGGTCGGTTGGCTCTTATGGCTCGGCTTACAAATTGTGTCCTGAGTCCCGAATACGAGCATATCTGCTATGCAGGACTCTAGAATTTATTGATTTTTTCCTACTTTAGCAAAAGATAATTTGGGCTGCATATCCTCGCATTATTCTAATTTTACTTGGTACAGTAACTATTTTTGGAATGTTTATGGTAACAGGACAACTCCTGAAGGATGAAGTCAGCCATTTTTCGTTTTTTTTTTTTAAACTGAGTTTATATAAAACAAACATTTTTTTGTAGACATTACGAACTTACCGAATTGCAACATTCCTACCATGGTTCACATTTAATTTACAAAATCGTCGTATTTTATTGTTGTTTCTAGTAAACACACAAAAACCAATTATTTACAGTATATCGAATATTATTATTTGCGAATATGAGTATATGCTGAAAGTAAGGACACCCTGTATATTCAATATTCCATATAATTGTCTATTTTACAGTTTCTTAAAGGTGTCTATTCGTATGTTGCTCTGTTACGACAGTTTTTAGTACGAAATGAGGCAATCAAGCTTTAAACAAGAAAAAATCTTACAATACTTTTTAGACACACCTGGTAGCTAATCATATACCGGTTGTTGAAAAGCTTCTAGGTACATAGGCGAAACGAGGCCGGGGCGGGAGTGAGAACACTTTATAGAGATTTTGTATAAGGGCAGCAGTGACAAAAATGTACAACGTGAAGGGAGGGGGACTACTTCATTGTCCAGAGCAGGTAAACTTCTACCTAAACAAACCAATTTTTGTCTTTGTTGCCCTTATAGAAAATCTCTATTAAGTGTTCTCACTCCCGCCCCGGCCTCTTTTCGCCTATGTACCTAGAAGCTTTTCAACAACCGGTATAAAGGCAGGTACAGATTGACCGACGTACGGCGACAGAGCACAGAAATCAAGGTCAGCGTGTTTTAAACTACGACATCGACTGACCGGGATACTGCAACACGCAGTATTTGAATAGCACGCGGTGTGTGACGTCATTGTTACGACGTGTCAAGCAGGTTGAACCGCATTAGTCGCAAAAAAAAACGGAACAGCTAAGAGCACGTTCAGATGAAGCAAAGACACAAATTTATTCTAAACAAAGCGACAAAACACCGCTTCGCAAGTTTATTGTTTACACACATAAAGGTACATGCACACCCATCTTGACGCATCGTATCTGTATGTTGAAATGTGAACGCACCTTAATCATCGATTGTTTATTACTGTCTCTTTCTACAAAAAGAGCGAAAAGGATTGTGTCCTCTTTATTTTTAGAATGAAAGGAGAGACAGGGAGAAAGATTTCATCATGAAGGCACAAGAAAACATGTGTTATCAAATCAAAACTGTAACTCTTTATTAACACTTGTTTTTTGTCAAATTAAAAATGAAAAACAAACTATTAGTTGTAAGAAAAACAGTGGCGGATTGAAAGGGCGCCAAGTGCTCCGAACCGTCTTAATCCGCCTCAAACAAAGTATCAACTTAATAAATAATAATAATAGTAATAAATTAAAAATCACGAATGACTTTAATTCCATCTGTATTATCAAATTTTAGATCCGTCTTTGATGGATAACAGACCTTTAAATTACCACTTGTATCAAATGTACGTACTTGTTCAATTTCTAAACTATTATTATTATCATAATTAAATAAATTAACAATTTCTTTAATTAATAAATCCATTGTTGTTCGACATAAATGTAATGATAAATTACTAGTAATTTCAATAAAAATTCTCGTTGTATTCATTGTTATTTTCGTTATATCCGAATTCGTTATTGGCGGTAATGATATAACAATATTATTATTATCTAATAGACATGGAAATTTCGGTTTACCTTCTAATAAATATAAATATTTATGTATACCAGAATATGTACTGCGTTTCCTTTCTTTACGTAAATTATTTGCTTCCAATTGTAAACGTTGAAATAATTCAATTGCTGTCATTTCATTCGTACGATTTAATGGTTTGATTTTTAAATTATCCGGTGATTGGGTCGTATAAATCAAATCACCTTGCACCTAGAAAAACAAATGAATCCTTGATATAACCAAAAGATAACTGGCAATGTTTTACTGGTTGCTGAGCTTGGCTGTCCACTACCGTGCACTTTGAAGCCTAAAGGCGTGTCCACATTGATTAAAATTCACGACAATGTGGACTCACCTTAACGGATAGAACGAGACAATCATATTTATTTCAACCAATCGGTTGCACTAACTGTCTCTTTCTATAATCCGTGCCTGTTCACGTCTACTGTGTTGTAGATTTAACGTTATTATAAAATATCCCGCCAAAAATTAAAAATTAATCATTTCTTACCAATTTGTTGAAATCATGTGTGGCTATTGTAGCATTATTCCGTTTATTACATACAGTTTCATGTAATTTATTTTGTAATTGGATGAATTTTTTAAATATTGTCTCATTAAAATTGACATTATTGATAATACAACCTAGAAAATATTCACGTACATTGCGTACACTATCATCGATAATTATTTTAAAATTATCATTAGAATTTTTAATGAAAACTTGATATTTATATTGAATATCATCATCATCCGTATCATTATTATCATTAATTTTATCATTATTCTCATCAATTTTAGTTGAATTTGTCCCACTTTTCTTCTTCTTCTTATCATCATTTGTTTTAATACAATGTTGTTTGATATAATCAATGATTTGTTTCGTACGACATTGATTGATTAATTTCAATAATCGTCGATCGGTAATTGGATTGTTTTTCAAATCGACCGCTAAAAAAACAACAATATCGATAATATAAAGACCTATAATTAATTACAGTGCGATCTATGAAATTTACGGTCAATTGAGCGTAAGGAACGTATGTCTACACTTCCATCATTTATTACCAACCTGTCATATCAAGTTAGGTTGGTTAGGTTAATGTTAATGACATGTGTGCCTACCTGACAATCCGTACAGATGGCGTTACTATCACGGACGCAACGACATACGTTTATCATGGCACACTTTGACCATCAATTTTTGTAGATCGTACTGTATAATTAATACGTACTTTTTAATTTCGGACAATCGGCCAATTCTCCTGGTACAGTTTTAATTCGATTATTATCAATTTCTAATAGTTTCAATGATGGTAATATTGATATATCATATGGTAAATCCGTAATTTGGTTCTTACTTAACCTCACTTCTGATAAATTACATAAATCTTCATAACATATATCTGGGAATTGTTGTAATTGATTATTTGATAAATCAATTACTAATAACTTATTTAATTGTTGTAATTTTGGTAATTCTGTTAATTGATTACTTGATAATATTAAACTTGTTAAATTGATTAATTCATTAATATTATCATTGATTTGTTTCAATTGATTTTTGGATAAATCTAAGAATTTCAATTTTTCTAATTTCGTTATCATATCATTAAAATGTTGTAACTGATTTGTATGTAATACTAATGATTGTAAATTGTGTAATTTTGATATTTCATCAGGGATTTGTTGTAAATTTGTTTCATGTATATTTAAATAATTCAATATTGTTAAATTGAATATTTCCATATCAAGACCATCTTTTTGAAGACGTTGATTGATTTCATTACCAAATAATACTAATTCATGACGATTTTCTTGTTGACAACGAGTCACTTCTGGCCACATTTTTGACAAAACAAACAAACACCTAAAATTAATTAATTAATTATTATTACAATTAATAATTGAAAGAAATTACAACAAATTACACAATTTGTGTGTAAATTACACCACCACAAGAAAACACAACGTTTACTGTCAAAAAACCGGCTTTTATTGTGCGTTTTTTATTTATTGCTCCTTCCCACCACCTTTGACACCTTGAACGACTAAATAAATAGGCAACCCACAATTCACTCCCGTATAGCGGACCGGCCAGCGCATACCTTCACACACTCCAAAATAAAGCCGCGTTCGGAATAACCATTCCGAACGAGGCTTTATTTTGTATGACGTCACTCGACACTATGGCGGGAAAGTTGTTTCATTACAATTTTTTTTCTAAAGAATTGAGCCGAATTTTTTCCTGAAGCACGCATACTTTTGACTTCTACTTCCAGTGCATACTGTTAACTGTGTTTACGACTAGATTCGTGTAATTTTACTCCAAAAAAAACTGAATCACACTAATAAAATTCATGATAATTTATTAGCGGCATCTCGTGGTGGATTGTAGAAGTGCCGCGAATTTTTTGAAAGGGAAAAAGTCCCTAACTTTTTAGTGATTTTTGTATTCTTTTGTCACTAGAAATCAATGTTGGTATATGCTGCAAAGCATTCTGGGTAATGGCTTGTATCTCTGTCGTCACGTTAGTGTGTGTGAGTGGTGCAATTTTCTTTAAACATTAGCGAGTTGTGGTTGTGTTTTGATGGAAAATTGAATTATGCCGCGATTTTTTCCAATAATTTGTAAGTATTTTTTTCACAATTAATTAACTAATTACATGATTCAATGAATTCATGTAGAATTTTTACGGGAATTCATGTAAAAATTGTAGATAAATTAAATTTAGAATAAAAAATATCTGTCATTTTTTCTGTACATACAACCGTAATGTGTTTGAGTCGTTTATGTTTATTTTTGTTTGTGTTTTTTTTTATTGAAAATCACATTAATTCAATACAATTTCAATTGAATTTTATAGATTTTATCGGTTTCTAATGATTTATTGTCGATTTTTCCAATTTTTCCGTTTTTTTCCCAATGAAATGTCTTGTTAAAAATTCATAACCAAAAAAAAAACACAACCTCACCACTATTCCTATACATCTTCTCAAAAACATCTCTGATTATTTATTATTTGTTGAAATTCTCTTGTTAATGATTATTTCGTGATAGTTTCGTAATATTTGGGCGTTGGTTTACGCCATATTTGCGATAAAATAAAAATTTCAACCCCTGTTCAAATCCATTATCTATTCAATATACAATGAATTGTTTATTAATTGGTTGATAATTAATTAATATTCTCTATATATTTTTAGGAATTGTATATAAATAATTGGAGATTTAGTTTGGAAAAGAGTCAAGAATTATTTAATCACAAAAAAGTGTTGGTTTTTTTGGGGAAAAAATCACCAAAAATGGACGATGAACTGGATAATTTGTCTGGAAGTGATTTCGATGAAGATGAAGATCCCGACAAGATCGAAGTACCTGGTATGTGATGATGTTCTTTTGTTTTATTTTATGTACAAGAAAAAACAAAAGATTAACTTATTTTGGTTTTGTTTTGTTTTCTATAGGTGGGGGTAAAGATTTGGCGGCAGCTGCTGCAATCCAAGAAACCCGTGAAAATAAACTAAAACAAGAGGATCTATTCAAAAATGAAATGAAATTACCACAAATGAATAATTTCAGTGGTAATAATAGTAAAATGCCACCAAATCTACCAATGAACGCCTATGAAATGATGCGAAATTCAGCCAGTAAGTATTATTTTTTGTTTTTGAATTTAAATTAAAACAAAAGACGAGCAAAAAACAAATGATTAGCAAAATTTTTGACACAAAATTATGGAGGTGGTTATAGTTACATTTTTGGCGGTATTTTTGGATTTTATCTATTTATATGGGGGGTAGGTGGTAGATTGAAAATATTGAGACAATTTCTTTTTTTTGTTTTGTGCATACACAGTGGGTTCCCCATACGGTAATATGGGCAGTGTAGCCGCTATGGCTAGTATGCTCAGTAGTTTGGGGGGCCCTATGGGTGGTTCCATGTTTCCACCCACAGGACCTGGTGGTTTCAACGCAGCACAATTCCTACAACAGAGTAAGTGTTGATATAACAAGATTATCAACATTTTTGTTCCAAAAAATATCAGCTTTTGCCCGATTTTTTTTTGTTTCTCAGTATTCCAGAGGAAGCATGATTTCCAACAAAAATTTTGCTTTATTATCACCATTATTATTATTATTTAGTAGTGTAGTTATATTAACATGCAGATTTTTTTATTTTTTATTTTCCTAAAAAATAAAGGTTAAGGACCGCATGTTTTACACTCTAAGCTTCCCTCAAGAGTATTTAAAAGAATTCAATTATTTCTAATAAAATTTTCTGTTTCCAGTGGAAATGGCTGCATTGGGTATGAATAGTCCATATATGCAAAATCCATTTTTACAAAATCTCTCAGCTTTATTATATTCGAATTCAGCTGGACCACCACCATGGGCTGGTCAATTGAGTAATAAAGCTGTCGCCAATATGTGGATGAATGCTGGAGCTAAACCGATGCAACATCAAGAAGAAGAAGAGGTACTTTATCATCATTATCATTATTATTATTATTATTGTTAATTTGAGTTGATTTGTTGTAGGTTGAAGATGAGGAATTGGGTGTTGCTGAAACATATGCTGATTATATGCCAGCAAAATTGAAATTGGGTAAAAAACATCCAGATCCCGTGGTTGAAACCGCATCATTATCATCAGTATCACCAGCTGATGTATGGTATAAATTATCAATACCAGATGATACAATACGTTCCGGTCAATTATCAGCATTACAATTAGAAAGTATAACATATACATCACAAGCCCATGAACATATATTACCAGATGGTAGTCGTGCTGGTTTTTTAATTGGTGATGGTGCTGGTGTTGGTAAAGGACGTACCATTGCTGGTATTATATTTGAGAATTATTTAAAAGGACGTAAACGTGCTATATGGATATCAGTATCGAATGATTTAAAATATGATGCTGAACGTGATTTACGTGATATTGGTGCTGGACGGATTGATGTACATCCATTAAATAAATTCAAATATGCCAAAATATCATCAGCTATTAATGGTAATGTTAAAAAAGGTGTTATCTTTAGTACATATTCAGCATTGATTGGTGAAAGTAATTCAGCTGGTGGTAAATATAAATCAAGATTGAAACAATTATTACAATGGTGCGGGCCAGATTTTGATGGTTTAATTATATTTGATGAATGTCATCGTGCTAAAAATCTATGTCCAGTTGGTTCATCAAAACCAACAAAAACCGGTTTAACTGTATTAGAATTACAAAATAAATTACCAAAAGCACGTGTTGTTTATGCATCAGCAACTGGTGCATCTGAACCACGTAATATGGCCTATATGGTACGTTTAGGTATGTGGGGTGAAGGTACACCATTTAAAGAATTTGCTGATTTTATATCGGCCGTTGAGAAACGTGGTGTTGGTGCTATGGAAATTGTTGCAATGGATATGAAATTACGTGGTATGTATATAGCACGACAATTGAGTTTTCATGGTGTTGCCTTTAAAATTGAAGAAGTACCATTATCGAAAGATTTCGAAAAAATCTACGATTCAAGTGTTAAATTATGGGTAGAAGCTATGCAGAAATTCCATGAAGCAGCTGAATTAGTTGATGCTGAGAATCGTATGAGGAAAACAATGTGGGGACAATTTTGGTCGGCACATCAACGATTTTTCAAATATTTATGTATTGCTGCTAAAGTACCACATGCTGTTGCTGTTGCCCATGAAGCTATCAAATGTGGTAAATGTGTTGTGATTGGTTTACAAAGTACTGGTGAAGCTAGAACATTGGAACAATTAGAACGGGATGATGGTGAATTAACGGATTTCGTATCAACAGCTAAAGGTGTCTTTCAGACATTAGTTGAAAAACATTTCCCAGCACCGGATCGCAATCGAATACAACGATTATTAGGACTAGATCTACCGAAAAAGAACTCAATTATCAATAGTAATACGATCAATGGGAATGATGAAGGCAGCTCAACTGGAAAAAGGAAAAGTAAGTCATAACCTCACTTTTTTTGTTTCGTCTATCGTTAAATGTTTTTCATTCAAAAACAAGTGTTTTTGAATGAAAAATTGGAAAATATGTCGCGTTAGTAATCAATTTATAGCTTAATTAGTATTGATTAACAATATTTTTGCCAGTAATTCTTGATTTTTTGTGAGATAACCTCACTTTTTTACTGCATATTTTTTAACAATAAATTGTAACAAATCGGCATTTACTAGATGCACCTTTTTGGCGTGAATCTCAAATTATTATCAAAAATTATCAATTTTTACCATTATTATTATTCTTTTTGTTTTATTCATAGAATTTTTTTTGACAGTTTTTATTTTTGACAGTTTTCAATTTTTGACAGCCATTTGATAATCAAGTAATAAAGGGCTGTTTACACGTACGACACAATGTAAGGCTAGTCTTACACTGAACTTTGAGTCGTCCACTGTTAGTTTTTAAGAGGGAGTGTACGAAAACTATGCGTCCACCAATCAGAAACTACAAATGATAATTCCTACCTCCTGATTGGTTGATGCAAGTTGTTCTGTCGCAGAAAATTCCTTTTGCTGCAAATTGGCATTGAATGATATAATTTGTGTTTTTTCTTATTGTTTTTAGTGCGTCAGGCGGCCGTTCGTGCTGTAAAACGTAATAAATGGTCAACATCCGATATAGAATCCGATAATGAATCAATAAAAAGTTCCGATTCTGATTTTCAAATGTCAAATAATGAAAGTGAAATATCTGAAGAACATTCCGATTCGAATTTATCGAGTGATTTTAATCCATTCAATTCAGATAGTGATTCAGATAATGATCCATGGAGTCGTAATAAGAAGAAAGGTAAAAAACAACAAAAGAAATCACCGAAAAAACGACAATCAACACAAGATAAATTATCAATATTATTAACACAAAAACAACAGAATAAAACAAAAATGATAAATAATGGTGGTGGTATAAATCAAACAACAACAAATAATAATAATGTTACAACAAGTGGTGGTGGTGCACCACCAATGGATGCAATTGATCGTGCATGTAGTATGAAAGAAGAGTTATTACAAAAAATTGAACGATTAGGTGAACGATTACCACCAAATACCTTAGATCAATTAATTGATGAATTAGGTGGTCCGGAGAATGTTGCTGAAATGACTGGACGTAAAGGACGTGTTGTACAAACTGAAGATGGTGGTATACAATATGAGAGTCGTAGTGAAGTTGATGTACCATTAGAAACATTAAATCTAACTGAGAAACAACGTTTTATGGATGGTGAAAAAGATGTTGCTATAATATCAGAAGCTGCTAGTAGTGGTATATCATTACAAAGCGATCGACGTGTTAAAAATCAACGTAGACGTGTACATATAACATTAGAATTACCATGGTCAGCTGATCGTGCTATACAACAATTTGGACGTACACATCGTAGTAATCAAGTTAATGCACCGGAATATATATTTTTAATCTCCGATTTAGCTGGTGAACGACGATTTGCATCGATTGTTGCTAAACGTTTAGAAAGTTTAGGTGCATTAACACATGGTGATCGACGTGCAACAGAAACACGTGATCTAAGTCAATTCAATATTGATAATAAATATGGTAGGACAGCATTAGAAACAACAATGAAAGCTATTATGGGCTATGAAACACCATTAGTACCACCACCGAAAGATTATAAAGGGGATTTCTTTAAAGATGTTGCTGCCGCACTAGTTGGTGTTGGTTTGATTGTTAATAGTGAATCAATGCCGGGTGTATTATCATTAGATAAAGATTATAATAATATGTCAAAGTTCCTTAATAGAATTCTAGGGATGCCGGTTGAACTACAAAATCGACTATTTCGGTAATTACAATTTTTTTGTTTGTAGTACAGGCTAGTAAACCTAATTATTATTGTTTTTTTTTTAGGTATTTTACCGATACGTTAGATGCTATTATAATACAAGCAAAACGTAGTGGACGTTTTGATTTAGGTATACTTGATTTAGGTGCTGGCGGTGAGGTTGTTAAACGTGTACGTACTGTAACGTTTTTACGTAAACATGCAACCGGTACAGCACCAACTGAATTACATACCGTTCATGTTGAACGTGGTATGTCATGGCCGGAGGCTTTAGATAAATTATCGGAATTGACTGGTGAACATGAAGGTTTCTATATTTCACATCAGGTACGTAACGGTAAACATACAGCAATATTAGCTGTGGCTAATGATAATGGTAAAAAGACAAAAACTGAATCGAAAAAAGAACAAATGTATTCAGTATATCGTCCAAATACTGGTTTACAATTTCGTCAAGAAAGTCTAGCTGAATTAGAAAAGAAATATAAAAAAGTTGAATCAGCTGATGCTGAAGAATCATGGACATCACAATATGATTCATCAGTGAATACATGTTCACATGCATATTGGCGTGGTAATTGTCGTAATGTTAATATGGGACATGATTGTGAAGTTGGTCTAAGACGACGTACATATAATGTCGTTTCTGGTTCAGTATTATCAGTATGGAGTCGTGTTGAAGGTGTACTAGCTAGTAAAAATGGTTCACATAATAATAAGATGCAAGTGATTCGATTAAGAACCAAGGATGATTTAAAAGTTGTCGGTAAGTGCAATATAACATCAATTATTGGTTATATAGAGAACGTAAGTCGTTGATTGAAGACGTCAAAGTTCTTACTGTTAGTTAGCTTAGACGGGTAACATCTATGCCGGGCGCTGTTGAACTTGGCGTGGTGCACTATCGTGCACCTAGATCCATTGCAATAATTGATTAATAAGTCGACATACGTCCCTAAAAACTTTTACCATTTGTTTTTTTTTATTAAAGGTACTTTAATCCCAAAGAATTGTGTCGATGCACTAATCGAAGCATTATCATCAGATGCTGAAAAAACTGAAGAAGTTACATTTTAGAATCAACAGCAACGATAACAACAACAACAACAACAACAATGGTAAACTTTTGCAAGTCTGATAAGGTATACAGGGCCTCTCAAGATAGTATTCATGATGAAAATTTTACACAAAAACAAGTCACGTTTTTATTTAATTGTGCGTGTTTTTAAATTATTATGTTTATTATTATTATTATTATTTAAAAAAGACACTTTTTTTAAATTAACACAAAAATTATTATAAAAACACAAGTGATTGTAGATATATTTAAAGGATTTTTTGTTGTTTTTTTGGTCTGTTTTTGATTGTTTCCTAGACGAAAGGTATTTTTGGAAAGTAACGAAAAGGACGGGGGACAAGATTTTGAGGAAAAAAATCTGTGAAATAGTTCTATTTAGGTATAAATGTGTATTTATAATAATAATGATATATTGTAGGATTTTTTAGATTGTTTTTTCGTTTTTTTCTATTATTATTATTTTTAAAGCAAATTGTTTCATTTTTCTATTTTGTATCATAATTTAGTTGATAGTGTGCGTGATATTTCTGGAAGCAATTAAGACTTATTTTGTTTGTTTTTTTTTTTTTATTAATTATTATTAATTAATATTTGCATTATTCAGATACAAAAACACAGAAAAAATTGTATATTCCAATGTGTTCTCTCAAATATAATAAAATGACAAAAATTCCGGTTTTTGAATTCAAATAACCCGCCATATTTTCATGTTGGCTAACCTGATCGACCGGCAAAATATCCCTAGCAAAGTAAAAATATGGGGAGAAATGCGCACGCGTGCCAACATCGATTAAACAAAAACAAATTTCGTCAATACGAATTGCGTTTAACACAGTGTTAAATATTTACAATCCAGAAAAACAACCGGGAAAACCGTTAAATTAACATGTCAGATGAAAATATTTTCTTATTTGTGCCAAACATTATCGGTAATTATAATTGAAATGAATTAATTATAAAGAAAAATGTTTTTGATTTGTTTTTTTTTTTAGGTTATGGCCGGATTATTCTAGCATTGATTGCGTTCTATTTTATGCCGACAAATTATATTATTGCCAGTTCATGTTATATGGTTTCAGCATTATTGGATGCATTCGATGGAACTGCTGCACGGTTTAATTCAATTAATTAAATTATTAAATTAATTATTATTAATCAATTATTGTAGACGTTATAATCAGAGTACGAAATTCGGCGCAATGTTGGACCAATTGACTGATCGTTGTGGTACAATGGGTCTATGTGCCGTTCTGGCACATTTCTACCCGAAATACATGTTTTGGTTCTTGATCTCAATGTGTATCGATATTGCTTGTCATTGGATTTATTTACATTCGTAGGTTTCATTTTGTCCATCCATCAAACAATCCTAAACCAACATAATCTTATCCTTTTTTTTGGTTTACGACGGTTTACAGGTCAGTACTGCAAGGCAAAACCAGTCATAAATTCATTGATATGTCTGAGAATCCAATAATGAGATTGTATTATACGAATCGAACAGTATTATTCTGGATGTGTATGGGTAATGAGACATTCTATGCCAGTTTGTATCTACTCCATTTCACAGAAGGGCCGTTATGTAATTTGTCCCAAATTTTATCAACAATGGATCAATGGGTCCCCCATTAGTTTGGTAGAATGTGATGTCTTGAACGATTATACTTTTGACGTCTAGAGGGCGCTGTTTACGTTCAGTATATAATGACAATGTTGAGAACAGGTGGCACCATCTAGACGTCAATAGTATAAGTGAGCAATCGGACAGTGGCGTCACATTCTACTCGAATAGTGTGTGGGGACTCATTGACCCATTCGAATTGAATTTAAATAAATTAACGGGGAGATTTTATAGTTTTAGGTATATCTTCGATACGTCTATTTCTATATCTATCGGCACCGATTGCTATTGCAAAATCAGCTATATCGATACTGCATTGTATTGTTGCATCAAAGAATCTTGCAATTATTGATATTAATGAACGGAAAGCTGCCGGTATCACCAAGAACAATTAGAAGAAGAAAAGAAAACAAACTCTCCATAAGTGTTATAATATGTGTATATTCGAATATATATATTTCCGTTTTTTTTTTAATTTTTTTTTAAGAGATTTTATTGATCGTTGTATCATTCCGAGTCAATTTATGTGGAGAAACAGAGATGTTTTATAGATATATTAGTTGTTAGTTAACCAAAGAGTACGACTAAAAATTACCAAAAAAACCTTCCATGATTTGAAAATTATTAGGAGTAATAAATAATTTTTATTAACCTTAATTGTCGGATTATTGACTAATCAACCAAATCGAGATCCATAACGTGCCACTAAACAAAAGGGCGTAGGAAAGATAAACTATAATCAAAGATTAGAAGCCCTTTCTTTATATTATCAATATTGAAGACAATTAGCAAGTGATCAGTCATTAAGAACTAGTCTTAAGTCTGTTCCAAGTGAGATTACGCATGCGCAAGTGTTTTAAAAATTCCCCAATCGGAAGATCTGCGCATGTCCGTAATTGTAGTTGGAACACACCTATTATTAACTGGTCAAAATCAATCACTAAAACGGCCGGTTTCATCAAACGACCAGATTACTTGCGTCTACTTTAAGTCGGATTGGTGAAACCGGCTGTACGATCAATTATAACTAACACATATATATATATATTTTGGAAATAATGGTAAAAAAATATCACACATCATAATATGTTGTACTGGCTTTGGTTAATGTTGTTGTTGTGTCAGCTTCGGCTAAGATTTTCAATAATTCAAGACGTGCCTTCGTACTGAACCAAATCATTAGACAAGCCGCCAAAATTAACTAGAAAACAACAAGAAATTTAAGGATTTCCCCCAACAACAAACAATTATAAAACCTGGATGGTTATAAAAATGTACGTTGCAGAACCCATTGGTTGATTCTCTAGGACATCTTGCATTGATCGTAACGTGGTACCAACATAAACACCAACAACTTGCGCCGGCAATAGACCCAATATCGAGGCGATATGGTAGATTTTCGTGTTAACATTACTTAGCTAAAACACACAAAAACAATTACTTTAAGTAAAGTAAAACCAACAGGTCTAGGGCCAGTTTCATAATCAACTTTAACTTGTAAAGTGACAATCTTGAAATGTGCCTTATCTGGTCTACCTCCCTGCAACTTTAAAAGATAAAGTTGTTTATGAAACTGGACGGTGGACGAATAATTACAGCGAAAATTGTGTTTTGTAGACCAAATGGTATCGGTGTTAATCTTGAACAGAAGACAATTTTAAAACATAATGGTCCAGATATAACACGCATTATAGCCTGTGCTGTTTCATTACGAATTAAATAATAAATTGTATGATGACGGCTTAATAATTTCAATAGATTATTTGATATTAATATACCAAAATTTGCACTAAATATTGTTAATATTAAACCATTAAATAAACCAAATAAATAACCACTAGCTACAACTAATACAATATAACCAATACTAATTGGTAATGAAACAATTATAAATAATATTATTATAACACATGATATTAATAAATGATCTTGATTTTCTAACCATAATAATATAAATTTTATATAAGCTTTACATAGAAATATTATTGAAAAACCAACAATTAATGTAAATAGAATGGCAATTAAACGCCAAATTGATAAAAAACATAAATTCAATTTAAAATTTAAACACTTATTGCTGCTACCCACATTACTACCATTTGTCATATTTGTTTCAATTCAATAATAATTAATCCAAATTAAAAACACCAAAAAACCATGTCTTCTTCCAATTAATCAATTAATTAGCTATTTAATTACACACAAAAAATTGTAAACAAAACATAACCTCAACTGTCAGATGAATCTAGTAACATTTTGAATTTATTCCAATTCGGTTGGTAATAGCCATCTCTGAATGTGGCAACCGCGCGTACTAAAATTTATGTTGGCTATCACAGATTCCTTCTATTTGCAACTACTAGTTCATCTACTAGTCGTTAGATGGCGCTCATTACTACATTTGTTAATTGGCGGTAATTTTTCAATTATCATTAAATATTCAACCGTGTTTGTTGATTTACATATTTCTGTTTTATTTATTGTTATTATTATCATTATTATTATTGTAATTGTGTGTAAATGATTCTGTTAAATATGTGCAAGACAGGTTCATTGTCCGATCAAGTTGGCGGCGATATTTTTAATAAAAAAAAAACATTTGCAAATCATCAACATTGACATTGACCGCTCATGGCCAACTTATTATTGTTAGAATCACTTTCTTTTAATTTTGGAACAAGATCATCATAGCAACCTATGGGTTGTTTCGTTTTTGTTTCCTCGTTCGTTTTTTTTTTTTTTTGGTGGTCGTCGTTGTCTTGTTATTGCTCGAGTTATCGCAGCCACCTTACCTGTCTTTTGTTTGGTTCTTTTTTGTGACTGGCGCCAATTCAATTGTTCCGCCGCCAGTCAACTTGGTTTATTTTTTTTTGGGGGGTCAATTGTTAAATATTTACCTGTTTCTACCCCGTATCGCTACTTCTTCTTTATTGTTGTTGGATTTGTTGGGGGCACGTGGTTGTGGAAATGATCTAGTGGTTGGTCGTGGTAGTTAGTAGTGGTGGCAGCATTGCTACCGCCACCGCCACCGGTGAACGAGCATGAGCACCGCCACCCCCGCCACCGACACTCACTGTAATATCGGTCTAAAACGGCAACAGCAGTCGGCCAGGAATGCGTACCGACTATTTCTTGTGTTTCATTCTTAGTTTGGCCGTTTGTGGATGTAGACGTTCTAAAAAAAAACAAAAAACATAGACGTCTCTAAATAGGGAATAAGAAGTAAACGATCGCGTAATCCGGTCTTCCATACGATATTACAGACACCGGACTAAAAGGGGGTGGCGGTAGAAAAATCATTATTATTACCTGAATGTTGATTTTCTTAAAATATACAATTAATTAGTTAATTAATTAATTAATTAATTAAGATGAAGGGTCGTTACTCGTTAAATTTGTGCACAATCTCATTAGCCATATGTCTAGTGTTATTAATAAATAATAATAATTTAAAAATTGTCAAAGCTGGTAGTTGCCATGAGGCGAAATTATGTTGTCCTGGTCGAGATTCATCATGTGTGGTACAAAAGGCACCATTGAATGCAATCATTGAAGATCTAAATGATAAGCCGTGTTATTGCGATCATGCCTGTTTGAAATTAGGTGATTGCTGTCCAGATTTTAAAGAAGCTTGTGGGGGTAAGTAGAGAAAAATTCTATATACAATATTTTCCCCCTTTTTTGTGTGTTAATGTTTGTGATAATTAACAAGAAACAACTTTATTCCGGACGCCATTATCACCAAGCAAATCACTTAATACCCTTTACAGTTAAAAGCAGATTTGGACCGAAAACTTTGTCGGCATACATATATATTTATATAATAACGAAATTATCATTTTAACTAACAGTAATTTGAATTTTATCAATCACAACCACACCCCCTAGAAACAAACATACCACCGATCCATGAAACTCCTCTCAAGCAAAAAGGGGTAAATTCTAGATAAATACCGGCAATGTGAGAAATCAGGCAATTTGCGGAATGCCTAATGTACCCCCTCCCCTTCACCACTTGTAACTTGATACGAGTTCGGCAAATTGCCGGATTCCTCCCGTTGCCGGTCATGTATCTATATAATGAAAATAAATGGAATCATCAAACTCGTCTAGGGGTTGCGTGACTGATACAATTTTCACCCCTCCCCCCGGTTCTCCCTTTCCCGCCAAAAAAATATCATTACAAAGAATAAATAATTGACCGAAATCTATGTGTGTTAGACAAAGATAGATTTTAAGAAACACCCCATTAATTTCTAAACATAAATATTAGTATTGTATAGAATTCCAGTAACGTCTCTTTCTTATTCATCAGATAGGTGGATAGTTATTTGTGAATAAATTTATTCAATTCACATAACGACGGCGCATCTATTTATAAATAGACAAAGATAAAATAAGGCGGATATCATTCAGACATATGTGCATGTACAGGTCCATTGACAGGTAGATCTTTGACCTCATCGTTTGTCTATTGTTCATCCATAAAAGTACTAAAAAAAAACCATCAAGTTTTTATATACCGCCTGTCCCAATAAGCTCGTATTGGTAGAAAATTGATGGATAACGTCATCGTGATAGTTATTCGATGGGACAGCCTGTATGGGACTACCCTATAACCAATCACATAACGTCATTCTTATGGCATCAGTCATTTCTTGAGTCTTATTAGAAAATTGACAGATAGATAGAGTCGGTCGATGGGACTCTCTGTATATTTTGATGGGTTTGAGGGATTACCCGGCAACTTGTCAAGATTTCAAGACATTACCAGTTAATTGTGTCGAGGAATAATCTTCGTAGGTGATGGGGAATGGCGTTAATGGCATTTAGTTTCCAAAGTAAAGATAAAGCAACATTGATTACATGTCACATCCCATTTATTATATCTCTACTATATGAATGTATTGTAGGGAGTTTTTAGTGTATTAAAGTTGGTAATAGTGTTTTTTTTGTAAATCTACAATTTGCCTATCAACTAAAATCAGTAAATAAAGCTGGACATACACGTGACACTTGCTACAAATCACGACCTTTCCGATAATTTCATAAACTGTCTATAAAGATAAAGATGATTTATCGACAAGAATCGATTTTTGTCAACTGCAATTTACCTGCCCTCGATCTCTCACCCTTATTACCACCTTACGTTTAAAATACAGGCCCACTTTAAGGTTCTGAAATTTGCATTATCCGAATTTAATTCGTTGGCAATAATGTTGCCATTACCTCCTCCTCCTCCTCCTCCCCCAACCGCCCATCATCAACCCACCACCATCCCCTTTTACGGTGAAAACTGAAAACTGAAAACTGAAACTTTGTCGTCGTCGTCGTTGTCGTCAGTTCAGTACCGGTAATCCCTTAATTTATTTCTAATCGCGTCCCTATCGGGCAACCCTTAAATATAGGTACTCTATATGCATATGTATGTATATTTAAAGATCGATTTTATTGGTTGTCAGAAAAAAAATATTTAAATTTTTGTATAAACCGATAAATAAATAAGATTGGGGGACGAAAGGCGGGTTTTCAGGGTGGGGTGGTGAGAAAAAACCAAATATTGGTAGGACATAAAAGGGATATAATTTATTGTATGCCGACGGTGGTGGCGGTAAAGTCTTTCAACCGAAAAATCCCAATGTCTGGCCGACGATCCTATCAATTTTTACACAAAACACGCATCCATATGGTGGTGGTGGTGGTGGTGGTCATCATAGTGGTGGTGTCCAGAATCGACAAAAGATAATCGTAAAATAGAATTTATGAAGCTTAAAATTGGCTACGATTTGGTATTTTCCTCCCTAGCCCCCCAGTCACGTCTATCTCTTTGTAATATGCAACAATTCAACTCGGAACGAGGGGGGTAGTTTTTTTTTTAAAAACAGATTAACAAAAACAACAAAATGTGATGAATTGAATAATTTATCGCCGCCTACTAGATTCACTGTTTTATCACTACCACCACCACTATGAAATGATGACAACACGAACAAGATGATGATGATGATGAAGAAGAGGGAAGAGGGAAGACGAGTAAAGCGGGGGTGGTTTACAGTTGTCTGAAATTAATTAAAATTTAAATTATGAAGGTCGCGTGAGTTTGTGTTGTACATGAGGAAATATAAGAGAAAAATAACATGATAATGTTAAAGAAAGATAGATGTATTCATTATAAACGTCAACGGGAATGACACGCGCGCCCGACATAGGGAAGATTTTCACCGGCGGGGGGTTAGTTTTAGTGTTTCAGCTTATATACTAGATCTCTATCTCTCTTGCACCCTTGTATAAATTCAATAAAATCGTTTCGATTTTATTGGAATATGCAGTTTAGTCTATAGAGAGGGTGCTAACAAAAAAAGGGTTGCAAGAAAGCTATGCAAAATTATCCACCTTTATCTAGTTTCAACCCCTGTGTAGATGTGTCTTTCTTTAAAAAATCTACCAATTTTGCAAGATTTGAAGTGTAGGTACCATTTCGATCAAGATATGTCTTGCCAACATTGAATACTAACTAATCCCTTTATCTCTTATGTTTTTGGCTCTTTGAAATGCGACATTATCACAACCCTTCAAGTTTCCGCCTTTGATTCAACACTTGCACGGTGGTGGTAGTGGGTGGTGGTAGATAGAGTAAGGGAAATGTCCAAAGACGAAATTTACTACCACCTTTACCACCACCACCACCACCCCCCAGTCCAACAATTCGAAATTGAATTGGTTGTGTGTATGTGTGTGTGTTGTGCAAATTTTGATTGATTTGTAACTTTGCACAGCAGGGGGATGATGTATGTATGTATGTATAGCTATACATACGTATACAAGGTGGTGGTGGTAGTAGGTAGCAGTATTAGGTAGAGATTTTCCTTAAATGGTGTGTGTGTGTGTGAGTGTGTGTCTACGAGTTTCTCCAGAATTCTGTTACAAATCGTTGACGCAATAAAATGTCAACGTTAACATCTGGATTTCGTATATTTTGATTGGGGGAGGAAACACTACAAACATATTCCGGTTCAATACCAATATGATTTTTTTTATATATACAGGGTGTTCCAGTCAATAAGAAAAACTCGCTTATTTTTTATTTGCAATTATACGATTTACCTATACAAGACCAGTTTCGGACCCAATTGTCCATCCTCAGTTGCACGATACTGGTTGGATAACTTAGATCATTTTGTTATCTATCATATAACTCGAAATTTATGATATCTGAATGCCAGCGAGAAGCATCAAAGTTGGCTAGAAATACGATCTATATAAGACCAGTTTCGGACGAGTCGTCCATCCTCAGTTGGACGATACTTGTTGAATAAGACTTCTATTATCTACATGACTCGAACTTTATGATATCTCAACACCAGCAGGGAGCATTAAAATTGGCTAGAAGGGTATACGATCTATACAGGACCAGCTTCGGACCAGTTGTCCATCATCAGTTGCACGATACTGGTTTATTGTGTGCATAACTCGAAGTTTATGATATTTAAATACCAGCAGGATGCATCATCGCAGTTGGCTAGGAATTCTGGAATTTTTAAATGCTAGAACTTTTTCTCGCTTTTCTTTTTTTTGTTGTTTTTTGCTCCTTCCAGCTCGTTTAGAATTCATATCGTACGTTTATATTAAGATCGTGACTATTTTTCAATTAAAATAATAATAATAATAATAATAATGAGGGAGATTACTTTCTTTATTCAAAGTAAAAAGACCATAAACCTGTTTTTCATTCTCATTATTATCGTTTCCTACTTCGTCTCAGCCGTTTACTCATCCTGAAAATAGCTGAAATGGTATGAGGAAATCGTAAAATAAAAGTGAAAACACACACACACAGTCCTCATTACAAATGAACAAAGTAGTGGAAAGAAATACAGAGATTTTTTTCCACCGCCCGCCCATTAAAATAACGATATAATATAAATCTGAAAATAGTACTGAAATCTTTTCAGTTATAAGATCAATCACAGCGTGGACATGACAGTTGGCGCAAATATTACACATACACACACACATGCACAAATAGGGTCGATACAACGAGACCACATCCAAAAATAACAGTAAAATCTCAAGAAAATCGTAGACATAAATCCGAAGATATCCTTTTTTTCGTTCGTTGTGTTTTAACTGACCCTTTATATCACGTCACTACCACCACCACCACCACCACCCTCTCTATATTCTATCCTTTGAAACTGAACGACCAACTTTCAAATTCAGGTACAAATCTGGATTTAATGGGATAGATCGTCGGTATAATGTGTTGGTCATTTATCGGGAAAGGGTTAGATTTGGATTTATTCCATTTTACCAACCCGTATCGATTATATCCATAGAAATAGAGATGACTAGTGAGTAATGATAAAATTGAGACACCCTGTATAATAGTAGTTGTTAAATAAAGGCTAGATCACACTTGGGCCGTTTTTTCGCGTCGCAGCGTATTCGTGTAACTACTCGATGAGACGCCGCAGTTGATTGAACGCACCAGACCAGTGCGCTGGAATACAAGCACGAAAAAAAGCTTAATCTCGCTTTAATCTTCTGAAATTTACAGAAATAGCCCTCTCTAGTTGATACACATAAACATTATTTATCTAGAAAAGTATACAGATAACTAGACAAGTGAAGATATTTATATTATTTGTATAAATAGAAACACGACTGCCATCATCAGAGGCGGCGACGGTGCTCATATTTCAACTTGTTTCTTCCTCACCTCCACCACCACCACCACCATTTATACACCAAGGGAGTTCTTTCAACATTACTTTCTACTTAGCCATTAGCCATCAGATCAGTTTTAAAATAGCTTCAAGTCAAACATAGAAAGAGATACTTAGAACAGGTGAAAAGGTGACATATAAATATCGATATATTGGAAAGAGACAACAACAATATTGGTGGAATAACAGAGATGACATGAGAAAAACAATTGGTTAAAATTCAATCATTCCTGCTCCATTTATTTCCAATTTCCAATCGGATACAACAAAGAGATAGAGATATAGAGAGCAAGCGAGAGAGAGTGTGTGAGAGAGAGTAATAAAGAAGGAATTTGACAGAAATAGAAATTGAAGAATTTCCGTTTGAATCATCTACACATACACACACATACAAACGCACAGTAATAGACAAAGTTGGCTGTGATGATGATCGTATTTTTCTTTTGTTTCTTGTCTTTAATTTATTTTTGAATAAATGTCAAACGCATAAAATTTGCACGCCACGCCGTCTTTCTTAATTATTTTTTATTTTAAAAAGCTTTTTATAATCGGAACCCCCCCTCTGCTATCAACCATTACTGACATTAATTTTGAAGCTTTAAAAAAAATTGTACAAAATTTCCATTTCAGTCAATTATGTATTGCTGTAATTTTATGTTTTTTGATCAATAATTGAACGCGACTTAAGAGAAATGACGTAGAAAGAGACAACAAGTGTTTATAAACCAGCTGATTGGTTCATTTATATTGTTATCTTCTTCTATACCTGTCATTTCTTGAGTCATATTGACGTATATCAAGTGTGAACGCTTCTTAATTAACTCTATACGCGTTCGATTTAATCTGATCTAATCTTAACAATTATAAATTATTTTATTAAAGCTTACCATACACGATACATCATTAATTATATTAATTTATCTTCCCCTCTGGCTAACAATAGCAAAAATAATGTTGAATTTACTGTCTTAGCAACAATAAGACATCCCCCTTCGAAAGTCTTTCTCTTGTTAGTGTTGTAATTAATTTGACTATTTCCAGGTTGTATAGAATAGTGAAATAACCACCACCAACACCCCCACCACCCAACCACCCTTTTTACTATTCTCCAATACCCGTAGAATCCCACCCCAAGGGAGGAATATCTTTGGTTTAGCTTACACACCCTATATACCTGATGCTATATAGTAGTATTTTATTCAAGTTATAAGACGGATTGTTCTACAAGATTCTGCCAAGTCGTCAAGTTTCAGTTTATCTGTTGAATATTCTGATCTGTTGAACTTTATCATTTTTCACTACAACCCTTGTCTACCCAAAAGGGATATTTTACACGGAAATTTTCAATAATAAAGTTGTAAAAAAATTAAACACCTTCTAGTAGAATTGAGGGTTGTTGTAATTTTATATTAAAAATTCAAAACACAATTAAGGGGGATGGTTTCTTCAGTTAATTACCCATTATCATTATGTCGTCAAGTATTCAGTAGAATCTTATCTCAAATGGAAAATGTTTACGATCTGAATGATGTTGTTTTAGTGTTTTACTTGAAAATTTCCACTCTAACAACTACTGCCACCACCCCTATAGAAATATAAGGGTGGTAGATATATACACATTCTAAACTTACTTACTTACACCTTAATTTTACCGAGGAACAACGTCGACTGTGACGTCGTTTTTAATTTATATCCGGTGCTAGAGTTCCGGACGACATCTCCTTAATTCGCCTGTATAAAGTACACCTCCAACCCTGTAGATTTTTACCTTCGTATTTCAACGCCACCCTCTCCAGCCCCATTGCCGCCGTCGTTCTTCTTACAACTCGTATAACCCCCGCCTGTAGAACTGATAATGTAAAATGTTCGTCGACATCTGTTATCTGTTGAGTTAATGAAAAGAGAAACGGAAGAGGAAAATCGGAAAATCAGAGTTTTCTAGTGTGATGGTGCGACGATAAAAATCACAGTTGTAATTTGGTGGAAGTGTAACTGGAAATGGTAGTGGCGTTGGTGGTGGAAATATAAAGGGGTTGATTTGGGAAGAAAAAATAAAACATTTCAACAATATATTAGCAAGACTGGTTCCCTGATTACAGTAGAATGAAGTAGTAGGAGGTGGCGATGGTGGAATAGGGGTGGTTACTGATATAATAACTAGCTTTTTAATTAGCCGGTCCATTAGAGTAGAAACGTTAATGATCGTTTACCAAGTTAATTTATGTAGAAAGAAAGGGTTGCAAATTCTACATTTCCGGTTTGACTACCCTTGGTTTCTTTTTGTATAAAAAGGGGTGGTTTTCACCCTTACTTCCTTCTTCAATTTCTCATCGTTTTATACATAGTATCGTTGATTAGTTGCAAGTTGTCCATTTCGACATTGGTCAAAACCCCTTTATAAAACCACCCCATTCTATTACAACATTGTAATAACAACTTCATATAACAACTAATCACGGGGGTTTCTTTAGATTGGGGCGGTTTTGCATCAGAAACCCACCCCCATTTCGTTACCTTTGTGCCCGTTTCTATCTCTATCTATTGCCGAATCAATCTGGACGACGACAGGTAATCTTTCGATTAATCAGATGAATTCTGAATCGGGAAACCATCATCCCCTTAGAATAAGGCCAAAAAGGTAAAATAGGGGGTGATTTAAGTCTTTTATTCCATATACCTAATAATCTGAAATAAAATTTCAAATTTTTAGAATAAAACACAAAATGGAGAAAAAGTACGAACGTTTCAACCACCCCTACATCCCTCCCCGGATTAATTGGTCTCTTCTAGTTCTCACTAGAAATTATTAAACGAACCAACGACCGAATTGAAGAAGGTAAAATTGAAGGAATCCAAGAAATTACAACTTAAATCCCAACTGAAAATAAGGGTTTGTAAGGGACAGAGGGTGGGAAATGTTATATAAAGGGGTGGATTAAGGAGAAAGCAGATTATTAGCTATATAGACATAGACAGTTGAAATGGAAACAATTCAACAACAATTCCATTTTATTCTAACTAAATATTTGACTTTTTAAAGGATTTCACCCCCATCTACCCTCCTGTCTGTCATTTTTATTTATTATTATTGTTATTATTATTAATATTGTTGTTGTTGTTGTTGTTATTATTTTGGACATATTGGGGTTGATTTTTTCCGCCTGTCTTTCAATTCACCACCAAAATGAATAAAATATTCACGAAAAGTGGTCTTTTATCCACACCCTAGATCAACCCCCGTCTTGTTTTTCTTTTTATTTGATAAATACTTTTTCCCTCGTATCATCCCTTCTAGCTACTATCCGTATTTCACAGGTCGTCTCCTTTTTAACACCCTCATTTACGATTAATTCATTCCATCTATGGATATAAAAAGGTGAGCACTTTAACATACTACCCCCGAAGAGCATACGGAGAAAAAAATATGAAATGAAAAATAAAACGTTGTCGACAATATGGGGATGACTGACTTTTTTTTCTCCACCATCCAACTAGGATACCGATTCACTCTTGAATTATTCCGGACCATTTCGCATCCATTAAAATTTAAAAACCTCCTCACCATCCCTTCTATATAATAACAACTACCATCAGTACTATACACGTCATCATCCCTTTAGAGATCTCTCCCATTACCAGATATGACAACCTGTTGAGAATTAACCCCCAATTTACATTCGATCTAAAGGGTAGGTCAGAAAAAAAAAGAACAAACAATGAAAAAAAAAGAAGAAGTAGAAGGTGCGGTAGGAATCCATTAATATTAACATGAACGCCATTTTGTGTTTCTTTTTTTTCTCTATCTCTCTCTAGTTCTGTGAGGATGTAATTACACTAGTGCATGTTCTATGACTGTCTTTTGTTTCAAAGTAACCCCCATTTAAATGGTGAGCTTGACAATCGCGAACAGCACCCTCTATGATCAGATGTCTTCCTTTTTTCTTTCGGAACGGTTTTCCGTTCATCTTGTCTTACCTTTTGTTGGAAATGCCGGGAACGTTTCTCATTAAATTCTCTTTTAATCTCTCTCCCTCTTACACCGCGCGTACTGTTTCGACTTTGTCTTATCTTTTGTTATCTATACGTTCGTTTATAATTATTATTAAAGATAACTGAAAAGGAATTTCTTAGAATATTGTATCCCACTTATAATCACCTGTTGTTGGTGATGTGTTTTTCTCTCTCTTTTTCTTTTACGATTAAGCTGTTTCTTCATCCGTTGAAATCTAGTCACTATCCATTTCAGTTGATTGATGGTCCTATTATTCCGTCAACTTCCGATAAAAAATGTCTGTGTATTATTTCCGCACACACTACGTCTTCTACTGATATATCTATCTTTCCCGCTCTTTTTTTGTTTCTGATAAAAAAAAACACAACCAAGTTGTGCCACTTTTCATTGAGACAGTTCCCGCTTATTACTGAAAATCAATGAATTTTTTATCGAGCGCGCCACTAGTTGGCAACTCATACTAGAGGGCGGTTTTTTTTTTACTAACAACAATTTCAAATCTAGTTAGCTGGAAGTTGAATGTGAATTTCCTAGAGTTTCTAAACCAAAAAAAAAAAACGAGAGAAAAGCGAAAAACCCTCAAGGGTGGCAACCACAGAACGTTATAAAGGGATAAATCTACAATTAAACAAATTGAATTCCCTGAAGTTTCCGTTTCGTGTATGTGTGTGTGTGGGTATGTAGGAAATTTGTAAAATTTCCCGGGACAGGAGCACTCATCCCCGTCTGACCTTTGGTGGTGTTTTTTCTAAAATTAAATCCGAACTGATAATTTTATCAATTCCAGTTGTAAGGGTGGCTATAGTCTCAGTATAGTCTCAATAGTAATAATAATGTCCCTTTGTTGGTCCAAACGCGACCACCACCTCCCTGCCCGTACCTGTGAGTATCTATGTAAACATTAGTTTAGGACACACAGTCTGTCGAATCGGCTAATTCAATCAATAATACAGAACCGACAGGCTTTGTTTATTCAGATTACCGGACGACTGGTCGTCGACTAAAAGAGACCTTAGAGAGATGTTCACTTTGACCTCTTCATTGGATTTTACACACAACCCCCTATTATAGTCGATCGGTCTGTCTGTTCCGCTCTTAACAATGCACTCAAAAACAAACATGTCTGGAGGGTGGTGGATAGGTATACTATATGTAGATTTTAATGTATTAGAAAGAGATGAATGTCTATTAAAAGTGGAACACAGAAAAAACAACAACAAGACAAAAGAAGTTTTCAATCGTTCAAGCTGACACGGTCCGTTTTGTCAACCAGTTAACTAAACAAAAGGACTAACGCGCCAAAACCACAATGGACCTCGACCCTTTTTCAATTTGAAAATCCCAAAACCGCACGACGACAGAGATGAAACAAAAATAAAGCGAGAGAGAGATAGATAGAGAGATGAACAAGAAAATCTTGAACATTTAACTGATAATCCCAATATAACTTTATCTTTTATTTACATCACGCCCCCACCTCGCTCATTTTGATGGAGAGAGACAGAAAAAAAAAGAGTAAATCCACCAAATCATCCACCGGAACCAACAATAGCAACCGGAAAAAATGTGGAAACGTGTCATTTAATCTGCAAAAGGTGAATGTTTTTTCAACAGTTTTTTATTGTTACCCCTCCAAATCTACACACATACAGACACAAATATGTATATATAATATATACAACCCCCTTTTTCGTTTATTCGTGCATTCGTTACTACTCTACACCCACCACTTGAGATTGATCGTTCTCCATTTCGTTGTCTGTTTGACAACAATAAAGATCTTTCCACAGGCCACATCAAAGCAACGAGAGAGCAACACAAGTGGAACTTATCTTGATTATTTGACAAGAATAAATACAAAAAACAAACAAACCACCAACCAACCAACGGAAAAATCAAATTTTCCATTTATCCAGTGCCGGCGCTAGGGTGCTTGGCGCTCTTATGCAAGAATTTATATGGCACTCTAGAATTATTGCCATTATTAAATTGATGTTTGATTTAATATTTCTTTGTTAGACTACTTTTCTGTTTGAGGTGCTCTTACCATTGGCGCCCCTTGATATCAAGCGCCCTTATGCACCTGCTTCACCTGCTTCCTGCATTCCCCCAGCCCTGCATCTATCTGGCCCTTCATCTTTTATTATTTGAATGAATACAAAATTGACAGATGAGCGTGGTATTAATTAGTTAGTTATGCCACTCAAATTAGGAGGCGTTAAGGTGTATTCGAATAATCATTCCAATTGAATGCTTTTATATTGTAGTTTATTCGGTCTTTGTTGGTATTAATTTGATGATCATTTAACGGAACAGTAACGGAAAATAACCTCAATTTTTTTGTTGACATAACGATTGACAGATATAGAAAGAGATACCAATAGATACTAACCAATAAACGACTAGAATACATTTGTTATCTCTTTCTACATCTGTCATTTGTCAATAATCTGTCATTGTATTGCGTTCGCAAATATGATTTACGTAAACATTAACGTAAAGTCTTTACGTTTTCCGTTATTTATTATATACTCTTCTTTGTATTCTATATGAAAAAGACGACTTTAATCCATAGAAAAAGTACATAGGGATCAGTGCATAAATAACCGTGGTGGATAAACAAGAACACTACAAAGAATAATTCATGGCCAACTTAGATGGGGGTAGGTAGGTGGATGGTTTTCCCGTTTTTCCCTACACCCTACCTACCACTGTCTCGTTTCGGTGTCTCCCTCTTTGTCTTGTCGCGCATTTTCTCGTTCCACCCAATTGTGGAAAAATCCACAACAAAAGAAACTCCTCTTAGTCTTATATGGATGAGATATAACGTTACGCAAAAATGTGTACACTGATTTAGTTTTAGCGGGCAGGGCATCGATCAAATCTTGTTGATAACAACCACCACCACCACCACTAGTAACACAACAAAAAACTTTAGTCTCATCTAATGGTGGTGGTAAGACAAGAAGGGCGGTCAATTTCTACATCATCATAAAGATCGCATTATCATCAACCCCCTACACATACAACCCACCCCTTGATTGTTTGTGGTCGCAACACAATCGTTAAGTTGATAATAATAAGGTCTAACAGTTCAACTAATCGTGTAAGATACAAGATGTTACAAAATTATTTCACTTCACCCCCTACCCCCGTTTCAACCCTTTTCACTAGGTTAGGGGTGGTAGAAGTTGAAAACACAAACAAGAATTAACAACTGACAATCATGTTTAGTTTAGTATAAATTGCTTAACTTAATGTCACCATTATTATTATTATTATTATTATTATTTCGAATTTTGTATATAAAACCTTTTACGTTACGTTAACGTTAACGTAAACATAAACAAACAATAGGAATCGTTTGTTATATTGATAACAAAACATGATTAGAGATTGTTTCAAACCGTTAATTACTATATGGGGTAATTTGTGCCGTTGGCATTTCTTCCACCCTCTATCTATCTCTCTCTCTCTGTCTGTCGGGCACGCTCACCCATCCCTATCCCTTTAGCTAACCAATTAGGGCAGATATTGCCGCCGACTTTGATTAAAACAAAAGTTCGATTTTGTTTTTTATTATCTACATACATGTATGTATGTACGTGTGTGTATGTATGTGTATGTGTATGTATGTGTATGTGTGTGTGTGTTGTTGTAATCAACACGAGTAATTCCCCGACCAACTATATCCAATTGACCACGATTGCTTCAAATATATTGATGGGCGATTTTTCGTTTTTCGTGTAATTTTTCGTTTACCCTCACCCATCACTGGCTGGCTGGTTGGTTGGTATATAAATCCCTATCGAATTAATTCAATGGACTCTACACAAATACACACACACACACACACACACACTCATACATTCTCTTTCCTACATACTAGCAGTCAAGAGAATGGATAAATTGGTGCACGTTCTAAGGGTATGTTTGTTCGACAGTTTGCTGAATTTGAGTGAATTTCACCATCCACCTACCCTATCTACCTATCTATATACTTATACTCTCACCCCCTGACACACACATATATACGTACACCATCTATACGATCATAAAAGGGGAGAATTTTTAGAATTTCAGCTTTTCCAAGCTGTTTTCGAGCGCGCTCTTTTTTCTGTGTGTGCCTCTCAAGTTTGTTTGTTTGAAGCTAAATATCGATTCACACTCGTCAAAAACGGAAACGTAACATACTAGAACAATTGAAATTGAATGATATTTCGATGTTCGACAGTATCGATAATTCGATATATCGATAAAATTTAAAAGTCATATCGACATATCGATATTCTTATCGATATATCGTAGATCGCGCCCAGCCCCACTATCGATCGTTTCATAGCCATCTCTTTGTTGATAATTCTTATTATTATTTTAGTAAAATTAAGTCATGATAATCATAGTTGGCTATGGAAAATCTACACACACACACACACACACAAATCCTTCTTTGTTTCCTCTACATAAATCCACTTAAAATTCACTCTCATAATAGAAATATTCAACAAAGATTCTATTGTATATCTATGTATGTATGGGTGGTACTTTTGGTTGCCGCCAGTTTACATTTGTCTTTATGCTTATTATTATCATTATTATTATTATTTATCTATGGTATATGATTTTTGTTTTCCAGTTGTTGATTGTCAAGTAACAGCTTGGGGTCCATGGTCACCATGTGATGCTGACTGTGGTCCAGGGACAATGTCACGAACACGTTCCGTAAAAATTCAACCGCAAAATGGTGGTCGACATTGTCCCAGTTTAGACCAACGACGTGGCTGTCAAGTGTCCACCTGCCATCATCATCCCGATCCGGCGATCAAAGGTACGTTGAATGATAAGAAACCGATTAGGAAGACGTACGTCAAGTAGGCTATGATTAACCTGACCTAAACTGACCACGACTTTGTTTACACCACGAACGTTGTCTTGTCGATTCGCTCCCGATGTAATGCGTGAAGTCACTTATACAAAATCCAAGTTTCATTATATTTGCCGCACTTGTTTCGTATTGTGTGTGTGTGTGTTAATGAAAAAAGGCATTTTTTGAAAAATCTGACACCCTTTGAAGTCTTTGTTGGCATATTGATTGCACTTCCGGAAATTTTCCCGATTCTCTTCTGTACATACAATGTTTTGTTTTGTTTTACGCAACACCGAGGGGTGCCACACTACCATTATTGAAAATTCCAATTTGTCTGATGAATTCGTACTGTATCACTCATACCACCTCCAACCCCTACATATATCTCTCACCCCACAAATTCCGTTCGTATCGTATTAGTTTTATTAACCACTGATTATGTCGACGTTTGTATGAAATTTATTAAAGGTACGAGTACAATAAAGCCAGAGACAGATTTTCTGCCATTTCCATGATCAATTAATCAATTCTCTCTCAATTATTTTATAAACGCAAAGATTTTCCAATAATCTACAGGGTTGTTCGGGAAAACAAGTTGGCGGCGACGAAATTTCATTAGGGTTAAAGCATACTGGTCGTTTGCAAAGACAGATGTAGAAAAGGTAAACAAGTGTCGATTGATGCTACAATCTCATTCTACATCTGTCACTTGTCAACAATCATTATGAATCACCCCTTAGTGCGTTTCTACACACCGGGATTGCCATCGCCGTGAATCACTTTGATTTTCGCAGCGATCGTCGACAACCGGGCCGGCGTACGTGTGAAAGACTCCATTTGATTACAATGCATCCGGCGCCGGTACCGGTGACGGTGACTGTTTCGCTGGTGTGTCTGAAAAAACACTTACGGGTTGGTTTATCAAGGCGCTATCGTCGGTGCAGGTGCAGTCATTGTCGTTTAAGAGCACGTACGCCGACGATGGCGACTCTTAGGGATGAACCAATCACGGCCATACTGATTACGATCACGATTCACTAAAAAACGGTCGTTTTGATTAAACAAAATTCCAGAAAAGGTCACTAAACACTGATGGTTTTTGTTTTTTTTTTGTAGTATTGTTATATAGTTACTTGACGGTACAGTAGTTCAATAAAATTTGCAACGATTGATTATTTTTCGCGGTACAATGGATACCAGGTACCATAACTAGCGTTGTTGTTGTTGTTGGTGTTGTTTTGTGAATTTAATGATTTTCAAAGCCGCCTTAGAATGACTATATATAGTACAAGTCGCCAACAAGATAAATAGGGTTGACTAGAGAGTGGTAAATGTTGTTAGTAGTAGAAGTGGTGGTGGTAGTGGTGATAATAAATACAGTGACAACCTGAAATTTGTACCCTTTCATGTCTTTATTTAAATAAATAAATAAGTAAATAAGTAAATTCTTATCGTTATCAATTCGTATAGGTACATAGTATAGATAAATAATTTTGATCAGTCTTATTACTTTTGACTGTCAATTAAATTATTGTTTTTTTTTGTCATTTTATGGTGAAAAAAAAGACAAAAATGTTACTATTACTGGCATGTTTTCTAATGGGTGCTTGTTTAATTTTTATCTATCATATCTATTTAATAACATTTTCGGAACCATCAACCAACTCACAGATCATAAACAGTAATAATTCTAAGAAATTACAGTAACAATAAGTAAGTAATATTAATAATTCTTATCAATTTCGACATTATCAAGCTGATATTTTATAGATTAATAATGTGATAGCGCCAAGAATTCGAATAATTGGAGCCAAATCTACTGAACTACATTCACATGTCACTACCAACTAACTTCTTTGTGCATTTCGATTTCATGAATGTTTAACAATTTGTTTACTTGTTTGTTTGTGAAGCTGGTTTTTAGTTGTTTTGTTTCTACTGGACCTAGCCAATCAACTAAATCACTGCCAACAATAAATTGGTTCGATTTACTTTACAAAGTTGGTAACATCTGAACGTATCATCATTGCTCTTGTGTTCTATCTACGTATACCTACCTCTTTATCTCTGTTTGGATTAGTTGATTGACTTCATTTGTTCTGATGTTTTTAATGTAATTAAACAAACTTGACTGGGAAAAATAAAATTTTCATCCTGTTTTGTCCTTTTCAATTGTCGTTTCATGCCATAATATAGGTATCCAGAATATTCCTCGACCTGTATATAACGGAATAGAGCGAAAAGTTTATATACAGATTGGGGACTACAACTATACACTAGAGAAATACAACTTTCTCTATTTATTTTTATAAAAGAGAAATAGTCCGAGGCATGCGCAGATAGACCAGTTTGAGCGTTTTAAACTCAATTGCGCATGCGTCTGACTATTTGGATTCTAGTTGGAACAGACCTAATATTATAATGTGAGTTGGCGATAAAATTTAAATGTAAAGTTTGCAATTTTACTTTTTTCCCCTTAAAACAAGCCCCATTATTTTACAATTCTGATAAATGTTTACCAAAAAAAAACCACCCCTATTTAAAAACGATCCAGTTACGTTGACTTGGTTTTTGATTGAATTTATCTCCTCCTCCTTGCTTTTTTCCTCTTGTTTATTAAGTATACAATATCATTTTAGGTTTTCCTCCCTTATACCATTTATTACCACTCTTAACTTAATCTGTTTTGACAACAAAAAAGAAAAAAATCAGCTTTAATATCAATCCAAGTCTCATCTCTCAGTTATAATATTCTCCTCCATTGTTGTTGTTGTTGTTGTTGTCTTTTTATTGATGGTGATAAGGAGAGGCCAAAAAAAATCAAATTTACATTCCGGATAAACTGTAACAGTTCTCGTGTTATTATTATCATTATTATTATTATTATTATTATTATTATTATTAAAAAACAAAACTAGAAGGGCGACAAAACGGCAACAATTTCGTCAAATGTAAACACAAAAAGAGTCAATTTAGAAAGATAGAAAAACATAAAAGCAAGAATTTTTCCGAATAAAGTGTGGCCAATTGTCTGTCTTGTTATTTTCTGAAACAAGACAGAGACAAGACAAGGAACAGATGCACTTGTGTATGTGTGTGTGTGTGTTGTGAATTTACACAAATTTCTTATCATTATCATCACATGGAAAATAACAACAAGAATATCAGACACACACACACACATTTACAAGAGAGAAAAAAAGAGGGAAATTACGACCAACAAGAAAAAAGACGAGCAACATCAAAGACATTATAATAACGTGGCGGAAATAATGTGCCTACAGTAGAAAAATTGTCGCATAAATTCTAAAACAAGGTACTGATAATGATAAATAAGGGGGATGGTGAAAGAAAACTCCAAAAAAAGGTATACAATATTATTTACAGGTACAGTTACGTGCAGATAAAAGAGAACGCTTTTTTGGGCTGCCGAGGTTGGTCTCCACAAACAACTTAAGCCTCACAGACCAGAATCTGGCCAATCTAGTAGGAAAGATATTCTGTCTCTCCACCTTCCTACTCTAAAGAGATAAAAAGCCTGACTCAAACGAACGAAAATACTAGTATTTCTTACCCAAGAGCATAGATCTGTTAATATATACATGGATGCCGCCTTGCTGTAAGTAATTGACTCCAACATGATCACGTGACAACTGGCAAAAAAAAGATTCGACCGTTTATTGTTGTG
>JAZBHA010000211.1:0-18090 GCA_037464855.1 Iselma pallidipennis | reverse complement strand
TATGTGCTAATTTTTTCAATTTATACGAGAGAAATTTCAAAAAATTTATCAAAAATACTACTTTTTCAATTAGATTATGAGTATCGATGCCAGTTGTCACGTGACCTTTTTTTTTCGCTCCTTTACCCACTTAGTCACATACGTATCACTCTGTCGCTCTAACATGTTGGAGTCAATTCTTTCCCGTACTCAACATATACAACGCTCCATCCATGTATATATTAACAGATCTATGCCCAAGAGACGTTCTCTTTTATATGCCCGTAAGTGTACTATAGTCAATTCATTCGGTTTGTTCCCATTCTGCATCAGGCAACCCATTCTGCTGGTAATGCAAAATGCACGGGGTGTCGAATGGGTTGCCTAATGAAAAATGGAAACAAGCAGAATGAATTGACTATATCTATATAGTTAATATCCTCGATCTGTATATTAACAATTACAAAAGATCAGTTAATTGTCGCTCTTGATACATCGAAATTAACGTTCAAGATACGTTCCTGTAGGACAACACTACACCGGGTCCTTTCAACATTACGTAGTGTTATCGTATGCAAGCTACAGTTTGGACGAATGAATTTGTCATTATAGTGAGCTTTCAGCGCTCGCCACGTATCGAATGTTATAACGTGGTGCACCGCAAACTCTCTAGTAAGAGTGCACTATAACCAACCAGCGGTAAATGGTATCTAATCGTAATTTTTTATAGAAATTTAATAATAAGCTATCGTTACGCAATCGACATGTTGGGCTTTTCCAATAACAGGATATAATCCATTCGTAGGATACCATTAGAAATGATCATAAATCATCCTACGATCTGTACACTACTACTACTACTAATACTAATAATAATAATAATAATGATCATTCGATTTGATGGATTGATTCATAAATATATCTGTTTATATAAACCTATAAATCGATATTTTAGGATTTAATCTTGATTGAATTGAATCGAATAGAGGAAATTGGATATGGCTAGAAATAGACAGGGCGGCAAACAAACAAACAAAAAACCGAACCATAGATTGGATGGCGCCACTGGTTCATTCGATTTTTTTGTGGGAAATTCAATTTCATCCTCTATATTTAGGTTGTAGAAAACAATTATTAGGTAAATAGTTATTACAAAATCACAACCACGTATGTATACTGATTTGGATCATCATGTCGTAAAGTTTTATTGTTAAACATTGTATCTGTATCCGTTATAAATACGACAATAAAGTTTTATTAAATAGTCTCATAAAAACAAGATGCGGGCAGATCTAGATTTCCGCAAAACATAATCGTTAACGTAACCATATACAAAACTACCAAAAGAGCATATTAATTCGTCGATTAATACAATAACACTAGATACTTTTCCATTTTATGAGCTACAATTAACTTAATGATTAAATAAAAGTAAGCATTTCTTACGTAACAACTTGTGAATGCCGTAAGGTATTTCCTGATAAGACACCAATTATTATTGTCGTTTGAAAGTCGCCAGAGTTGGTCCTGTCGCTCAACAATTGTGTCAATTTCTTTTTATCAGACTTGACCACACTCTCTCTAGACGAGCGAGAAAAGTCTCAAAATTAACTGACCAATTTCAAAAGGAACTGTAGATCTGGTGTTGATAACTGACAATAAAAGGCTAGAATTACAAGTTGCACCACCCATCAACTCATCGTGGCGCTACTTTCTAAGAAATACCGCCAGTCACAATGGTTGGTTCAAAAAGTTAACTTAATCTCCAACTATACGATACCACTATTTTCTAGAAATAGAGGGTGGTGGGTTGTTGGAAAATTCAATTTTACAATCTTGCACAAAACTTCTATTGTATAATCCAACCCTTACTCTTATAGTATATGTTAGTTAAGAGAGTAGAAGTAAAGAGGGTGCTATCTTCCGGTTCCGGTTCCTGAAAATAGCCAGGAATTCGAATGAATGATTCAATTTAACCACCCCCGTTGTCGTGGATTATTCAACCTCTTAGCCTCTCTTTGATAACACCACCACTATTACTATTATTATTATTATTATCAGTAACAGAGGGAAAATTCCCAGATCCAATAATATTGAAAATATTCTAAAAGGAAGACTGTATGTGTGTGTGTGTGTGTTGGGGAGGGTGAGTATCACTCTCTCTTTCTTCATGGATCGACAGTAAATACATTTGGAGCTTGGTAGGAAATTGGGTAACAAGTTTCTCGATAAATCTTTCTTTTGTGTGTGTCAAACTGGGTTTTTCACCACCACCACTACGTCTTTGTATTATTTACTACTAGCTTTTGCCTTATTCGATTCAAACATACACCACTCTATAGTGACACATTTGGTGGTGTTGTGTGTATTTGTTGTATAAGATGGTTATAGGGGAACAGGAACAGTTGTTGTAGGTATTGTGGTTCCTCTTGGGACTTGTATACTTATATCACTAATATTGCACTACTACTGAAGTGAAGTGTTCCAACACCAACACCCGAAAAAGGTCTCTAAAATGTTGGTTATTCAGTTGGAAAGAAATTAACTATTCATAAGAGTTGCTATACCATCATTTTTCATTTATTACGACCCAATAATAAATGTAGGTATAGTCAGACGACATTGTCTTTTATTTTTATTATCAACGATCTCCTGATAAAATAGAAATGAAGTTCCTCCTTCCTTTCTAAGTTCTATCCTCAAGGGTAACTTATATCAAGTTATATTTACATTTTAGAGAAAATTTTATTGCGAGTTACTAGACAAGAAAGAGAGACAAAAGATCCTATTATATGTCTGACATATTTTCATAAATGAAATGACCCTTCTCATTATTGACATATTCCCCGTAATTTATTTATTTATCGTGTTTCTTTCAACAATTTCACTGAAATAACACTTATATTTTATGCATAAAACACATTTACATTTGTTGTGGTAATTTAAATTTATTCTAATAATTTCCACCAACAAGCTTGTTGAGAGCGTATACATAATTGAGAAGAGTCATTTCAAGTTGCGTTCAGTATTGCAACCGTTTTTGCTTTTGTGGTTCTACGTCTCGTCACCTTGTTGCATCTCAGGCCCAGCTCCATCACCGCGTAATCATGTCGAATGCAGCTTCTATTGTGTATTTTCAAAATTCCTAAGGCCCAGTACAATTAGAAACTGTTAGCAGGGTCCGAATAGTCACACGCATGCGCCAATGCGTCTATTGGGCAAGCCACTTAAGAAGAAATGACAGATTGTTGAGACGTGACAAGGGTAGAAAGAGAGAACAAGTAGCAACGAAGCAGTTCATTGGTCAATTTATATTGCTATCTCATTCTACATCTGTCACTAAAGTACTGAAACGTTTGCGCATTCGGAATCTAGTTGAAACCGACCTTAAAGTCAAACAACTATGAATTAATTAGAAAAATTTTATTTTGTTTATTTTTTCGAAAGTTCCTTAAAATGTTCTAGTTTCTGTGTAAATTTATTACTAATTCCGTAATTCAAATAGACAATTTTACTGTTAAATTACAAGTTTTATTGTAAAATTGATTAGTTGCAAGTTTACTTAGGCAAATAAATTATTTACTATCGTTAATTAGAAACTGCTTTGAAAACTGTGTTACTATACAGATGGATATTTCAACATTACTACCAACTGTTAGAAGCTTGTCCTCTTTTTTCAGTAAACTCTCAAGCGTTAGCGATTACGCGCACTACGACAGGATGTCCAACCTATTTGGGGGAGAAATTGTTATAAGAATATACAGTCGGAGTATTTGTCCCAGGTGTCGCCCTCTGTCGTATAGTCCATCACACGACGACACTCAATCAGAAGCCACAAAGTCGTCCGAACAAATTCCAATTTGTGGTTTCTGATTGGTTGGACGACACGACAGGGAGCGTTGAAGGCACAGCTAGTTTTCGGTGAGAAGGATTGACTGTAACGGTTCCGCCGTAGTGCGCGCAGTACCTTAAAATTTCCTTTTATCACTTCAACGATTCAGGTGTTGTTATTCATCATCGCATTTGAAATGTTTTAACACAATTGATAAATCTCATAATAGAAATAAAAAACAGTAGGGGGTTGTAAACACTGTTTAATTAACCCTACCGGCAATAATGAAAATGATAAATCATTTCTGTCTACCTAGATTTGATACAATTTATCAAAACTACCCCTTTCTCTAACCCCCATTCGATTTCAACAATTTCGATTGACTCATCGAACAAAACTGTTTAACAAATTCTTTTACAACCCCGTTTATCTTCCTTTTTACAACCAAACCCCAATCGCTCGCGAAAAGAATGAGTAAAAAGAAAAAAAATATGGTTGATGACATTTTAGAGGATTTCTTAAAGAAATTTCCAGCAATTTCCTGGAGACATTTCTGACATGAAGAGAGCGAGAGGGAGAGAGACATAAATCGAGCGCAAAGGCAAATACCCCACAATTAGGGGTTGATGAAGTGTGAACGAAAATTTAACCGCTACCGACTGGAAAAAAAATTGTGAAAACTCGTCGAAAAAGTCTTTATTTTATTACGACATGGAAATCCGTCCTATTCGGGTTTTTTGCCCGTCCCCCACCCCTTTCTATTCTAAAAGTGCAAATGGGGGGAAAAACTTCAATCAACCACCGGAAAAATTTATAATCCCCACCGCCCCCCCACCCCTATCCCGTTTCTGATCCAGGAGTGGTGGTGGCACATTCCAATTCTTACTTGGACATCTTTATACGGTCGTTACACGATTTACAGTGCGATTATCACAAGAACCCGCATCTCTTATCATCAAAAACAATGGCAAGAAGTTTGCTTGAAATATCTACCTACCCCGGCCAACTCCCAGCCCGTCCCCGTCGTGTTCTCCCGACTTTCTTGAAAAGATTTTGTCGGCAATTATGATCTTTATACATAAATTCAAACATCAAAGTGGAATTGATCGCAAAAGTTCCATCACCGCCACCACTTCTTTGTGAAGTTGTGGTGGCATTGGTGGTGGTGGTGGCAGCTTACGATTACAATTAAAACTGCCGTTCCTTCTTCTAACGTAACTCAAACATACTGGGCAAAACTTAAATGCGGCAAAGTTTAGAGGATATTTGCGTACAAATGGAATATTTTATTGGTAAAGGGGGGTTGTTAGATAGGTAGAGGTGTTGGGGGTGTGAGTTTGGGGTTATTATAGATGAAAATTTTCAAATCACCAACTTGTATCGAAAATTTTCCTTTCCACAACTTACCCTTAACTTTGTTTTTTTTTTGTCACTTCCTTGTTTGTTGAGCCCTTTTTCACCCTGTAAATTCACAGGGGGTAAGTTGAGTAGAAAATTTGTTTGCATGTAATTCACGTTAATTCTATTAGACAGTTATAAAGTGGCAATGTTAATTAAAACCAGGAACCTGTGTGAGACGGAAATTTATGTCAACTTGTATCTCCTAAGGGAGACTTAATCAAAACCTCCCCGCTAGCAACAACGAAAAGAAAAAAATAAGTGCAAATTCCTATTTAATATAAAAATCACAGTTAGCTGTGCGTATATCTATGTATATATTGAAAAAGTTTCCATCATCCATACTCACACACACATAAAAGTCTAGTATACACCCACCTATAGTATGTATGTAGGTATCATTTTTCATCTCTGACATAATCCAATTTTACTGACATCCAACATAGATATTCCAAAAACCCCCGAAAAGGGACTGATTATTATAAATTACACATGTTCCGCCATTTTGTTCGAAATAATTTTCAATTGTTTCACCGATTCGACGAGATTAAAAACAACGAATTTTAAATGTGTGGAAGGAGTAGGAGAAAAGATAAAAAACGAATTATTAACCACCCCTCCTGTCGCCATCACTGTTTTTTGTCTTCCATAACCTCAACTACCCATCTATCAATTACAATTAGACCAAATTGTAATTTATGCATCCATTTATTATTCATAATATACAGAATATGGATGGAACTTGGATTAAATCTTCAAATATTGACATAATTACTAATTGGAGATCGACTAGATTTATCGATAAAACGGCAAAAAAAAATAAACAGTTGATAGTTAATCGATTATTATTATTACCCTCCCTCCTGTCGCCATCATTTTCGATCATAGCCTACTAAGACACCTTATATTCTAATAATGGGATCGATTGAATGAACACCCACGGATACACACCAAAGACAAGCTAACCGGTTAAAATTGAAACAAAAAAAAAAGAAATCGATAGTCGACATCTTTTATAATTCGACATAAAGCAAACGAAAGATTTTTTAATTAATAACTTTTTTTATGTGGTCGTCTTCGTCTTTACACTTTAATGACTCTTTTCTCTTGTTGTTTCAATAATCTAGCGACATTTATTATCGATAATTGGCATCAATTTTCATCGATAGTTTAAATCGAATAGTTGTCGTCGATGTCGTTATAGTAAAAACGCGATACATCAAGATTAACCGCCAACTTGGATTTTCTATATTATATCTATATATAGATATACGCGTTCATTTATCAAGATAGCTGTGGAAATAACAATAGCTAGTCTTAGATAAAGAAGACGTAGTAGAAAAAGGAGCTTCTTCTGTATTACAGTGTAATATAGGATGTCCCACTGAAAACTACCCCATTTACTCGACCATTTGCAGTAATCACTTCAAAACGGACAGAGATAGGAAATGTAGATGAAACGTGAGAGTACTTGTGTTTCGATTTTTTTTTGTAATTTGGGAAATAAATCTATTATAACTAAAAATATCAAGAATGAAGAGGGTATCGTCCGGTGAGACACTCGATATATACGGGTAAATCGACTGTTAACAATAATAACGTATTGTTAACAGGAGATTATCGAGAAATTCAATGAATATAACCTAATTTTGAGGTTAGATCGATCGACGACGTGTCAATATGGCGTCCGGAGGGAGGACCCGTAATGAGATAACGTCAAACTATTTTGCATTGTAAATTACACAAATTTACAACACGTTAACGTAAACATATTAACGCAACAAATTACATTACCTGTTGTTTAATGTCCTTTTTTTTGTTCTGTTACAGAAATTGCAATGCTATTACCAGGTTCATTGTCCCACAGTCGTACCGTAAACGCTACCCGTGATATACGGAAGAATTTACGTTTACATGATCCCGATGAATATCCACAGTACGACCCA
The DNA here is from genome assembly GCA_037464855.1 of Iselma pallidipennis. Classification (NCBI taxonomy): domain Eukaryota; kingdom Metazoa; phylum Arthropoda; class Insecta; order Coleoptera; family Meloidae; genus Iselma; species Iselma pallidipennis. The sequence goes on along the minus strand of JAZBHA010000211.1, from coordinate 10,935 downwards.
GAAAGAACGTAAGTTTAACATATGTATTTTTTTTTGGCTGTTTTATAGTCACTTATAAAACAATAATAGTAATAATAAGAACCGGGAATGGTAAAAAGAAAGGGGGACGACGAAATACGTACGGGAAACGTATCATAAAACTTGAATTTCCTCCGAGTTTTCGCCATTTGAAAAACGAACTCCCACACGAATTATGTATACACACGATATAGATATAGATGTTGTACGGAAAACGGTAGTAGATATATTGCTATAACGTTACATGTTTAGAAATTGTATTATCAACAGAAGGGTGGAAGAAGAGGAGGATGGGGAGGAGGAGGAGGAAAAAACGACAAGTAGACAACAATTTTCTATTCGCGCTCTTTATAAAATTTCGCACGTTATTGTAACGTAAAATGGAAACAAAAAAGGGAACACTAAAATAAAATACCAGAAAAAAATACGTCAATTGAATTCCGTCGATATATTGTATGTTGTATCAGTTCTTTTCTGTCTATACTCTTTATTCCATTCAATTAAATTGAATTTCAACATGTAGTTGGTTTTTTTTCTATAGGTCTCACCCCTTTTCCGTCAAGATACGTCACGTGTCAATTTATCTGAACCGGGCTTAATTGTTTGTCAACGAAAGGATTAACTGTAATTGTATAGACATGTCTATTTGACGATGCTAAACGGTTATACGGGGTGTACAGAACTATTTCAGATCACAGTAGTCGATAATGCAGACGAAGCAGTTTACTTTTAAACATTAATTCTTATGGAATAGTGCGAACAAGCTGTAAACCTCCATTACTAGTCCACTGCCTACTTTAAGTTGAAATAACGTTGTACACCCGATACATTATGTAAAAAATCGTGTGTTTCTCTTTGTATCAATTATCAAGATCTATATTATTGTAGGAATAATTTATACGTTCTTGTTAATTATGTTATTTATGATTTTCGGTGTAAATTGGGCTTTTATAGGCAGGTATTATTTGTCCTTATTCAATACTAATGAATGAAATGAGATGGAAACTATTGTTATATGTCTTTATAACAATAAATCATCGACTTAAATTGAATTGAATTGAAATGAGAGACGGAGAAGAGAATTGAACGAGGCAAATAAATAATTTTTAGAATAACTAAGGCTATGTTCCCACTACAACATTTAGGTAGTAGGTAATCGGATACGACACTTAACGAACGACAAGTATAGAGCGTTATCATAGATCTGGTAGTATACAGGATTATTCAAGCAATGGTGTGGTCAGAAAAGCACAAGAGCAAATGAAATGGCAATCCTCCCTACTTATCAGCTTTTATCTCGCTCCAATTCATGTGTGAGCGATTGCCATTTCTTTTGCTCTTGTGCTTTTCTGACCACACCATTGCTTGAATAATCCTGTATATTACCAGATCTATGTGCGCTATTGTTGAACAATTTAAGTCGTGTTCGGCTATCATTTGAAATACTCTCGAGCGTTCGGACTCCGCTGCAAGCGGAGTTGCAGCGTTAAGAAGTCAGTAATCGGAGGAGTCACCGCCAGTACATGCGCGCAAAAACTGCACACTCTTTCTAAATGAAACACCACTCCTGGGCCGCTCCAATAAATTCTAGCTCTATTGACTGAGGGGTTTTCGCAACACGCTAATGCTAAACATTACACACAAGATGAAACATTCGTTTTGCGCGATTCCACTTCTTGTTCTAATAATGTTCTATGTTAATGAGCTGCATAAAAATCTCTTTTTTTTGTGTATAAAGAGAAATATGTATTTAAAAGACGAATAATCAGTACTAAACCAACTCAATTATCTCAGCTGTTTCACATTCAACATAATTGCATCTATAAAAGAAGCAAACAATTATACAGAAAACAGATGATGGAACCGATTCTCTCTAATTATTTCCATATCAACGTTTTGTCTTTAAATTTGATGCGTTTTTCCCCTCCGTTTTCTTCATCTTGTTCTCTTGTTGTCTAAATCCCCCCTCCACCCCTGCCCATTTTATTATTATTGCACTTGCAAACGCACGCACACACAAACAATAGGGGGTAAGTTAATTTGAGGACCGGAAGTGAAATATAGCACAAGATGAGGTAAAATTCTATTTTGCAACAACCACAATATACACGTAAAGAGAGAGATAACTGGTGGGATGGTGTTGTTATTGTTGCTATTACCACCACCATCACCACCACTAGCACTACTACCATTCCTGCCGTCATCTTTCCACACAAGAATTGCGAGATTTTAATTAATTCATGTACGATACTATAGCTACCACTAACGGTCCTAATGTGGCTACCGAGCTTTGTATTATAGTGTTATTACAGCATTGGCCGCCACCCACCCCCTTTTCCCTCTGCCCTACTGTAATATGTAACCAACCACACCGGTGGTGGTATGTGTGTTTGTAAATTGGAACATGGGGAGATGATGTTATTATGGAGAATGTTACAACAAACAGGCAATTTTCTTGGTTATTTTCCAACAAACATGCCATTTTTGGGCTGACATACTGGATAATGGCCACAATGTTTGTTCTTAATAAATAAAATTTTCGGTTCATATCAAAAGGTAAAAAAAAAGGGTCAATTAAACCTTACAAACCAACAATAATTATGTATATCTACCGTGTTAGGCCTCTACATTTTGATTTGATTATCGTGTAAATACTAAAAAAGTGGATTGAATTTTAAATTTCCCGCCAGTTTGTAGCACAAGAGGAGTTAATCTTCTCTTAAAGTCTACGCTCTATTGATACTCACCTAATAGAGAGCATATACTATAACGACTATAACGAGAAGTGACACTCTTTGAGACTACGAGCAATAAAGTGGGATACGTCTCGGAAAACAATCCGTACGGGAATCAATGCTTTTATTTTGTGCGAAATAGGTTCCACCGTAGTGCGCCTAGTCACTGTATGTAAATTATTTCCAATCACGGCCTCTTAGATACAACTTCTTCTATGACCATCAAATTGGTAATGTCTTTGTGAACAAAGCGATTATTGGTCAGCTTTGATCCGGTATTATAGATGCATCGAAGGGTGTATTGAAAATACAGTCGACCCTATATATTCAATTAACGTACCACGTGCCCTCATCGAAACGACGCCAATCAAGTTTTCGGGCCGAAGGGTTCCAACATACAAACACACATCTCTTGACATAAACGTCGAGACGTCTGTTTTCCAAAACCACAATGTGTGGAAAATGGGGAAAACTTTTTTCTTTTCGTAATATGTGTGTATGTATGTATGTGTGTGTTGAGGAGGCGGGGGTATCGTGGAGTATATACAGATATAAATCCGGACACGTAAACATAAGTGTGTGAGTTTACGTATAAAATCCTTAAAACGTGACTAAGATAAAACATCGATTTATATCCACTCTTTCACTCTTTTACCAGGAATTGGGGGCTAGAAGGAGACATGGAGAAAGAAAGGAAAAACCGGGAGGAATAAGTAAAACTAACAGTCTGTTTATCTAATACGATCACGTCTATATTTGTCGACGCCAATTTGATTTTAGAAAAATCAAAATCAAAATCACATCCAAACCATCATAATATTTATAACGAATAGAAACATTAACTTTAAATGGAGTTGTTTTGTCGTAACGTTAATACGTTAACGTTTCTCTTATTATTGTTGTTGTTGTTGTTGTTGGCGTTGTTGTTGTTGTTGTGAATTGAAAACGATGAAAGTTTCGTCTCTGTTCTCCACAATTCTCTTGAGTTTATTGTCAATTCCCCTATCGATAGCACAAAACAGGAGACGGCAAAAAAAATCACACACGATTTTTCTTTTATTTCATGTCAATGTTTTCTGAAAACGCTAGATTGGATCGTCGGTTTTTCTCACTACCCTGCGCCCCCACCCCACCTACTCAACTCATCCCTTTTACCACTTTTCTGTTATAGTTTTTGTCTATTTTTATGTTCTGTTGTGGTTGTTCAAAATAGAGCCATCATCGATTTTGTAAATTTCTATCCAGACAATTCTTATTCCCCATCCCACCATCGGGCGCGCACACACAAAACACGACTCGATTTACGTACGTTGAACATGGAAAAGTTCATTCAAGTAATAGAAATTGTGTTAATTGCTCGCTTACACGAACATAACCATTCTGTACAGATTTACATGTATTTTTTGCAATTATTATTATCATTATTATTATTGTTATTATTATTTTGGTTTTTCGTTCCGGGGCCTACTTGGCAGCTCGTTCATACTCCTATAAAATTTCGCGGGTTCGTGGCATGAACAAACAACAATAGAACCATATCGAGGCCGGACTGTGGAAAGACCAATTAAGCAAAACGGTATACGGTTCACTCAGTCGGTCTTTAAAAACTAAAAGCTTTTGCATTGCAATCAAAGCTTGCCGTTGTATGTAAGTACGTACGGACAGATAGCTGCGTTCGGTATAGCATAGCAAAAAGAGCAGCTCGTTTTGCTCTAAACACTCCAGAGCATTCGGAAAAGCTTTCGAACGTATCATGAGTACCTAATAGGAGTAACATTGGTAACGCATGCGTAATGACAGAGACAGGCAACCAAACTCTTTACGTCTGCTCTGCACGCTCCGTACACGCTCTAGCTCTATTTACTCTCACTCTGCACTGAATGCACCTGATGCCGAACTTAGATGAACGGACCAGACATGTACACACAGAGAGAGAAAGATAAAGGTTTATCTGAAAGGCCAGGATTTTCGCTTACACAATAATGATACCATTTACGATGATAATAACAGCAATGATAATAATAATTACTGGAACTTTCGCCAAAGCTTTCCTGCTTTTATTACTATTTCTAGTTCGAGAACAATCATAAAAACGCAAAATTAACTCAACTGTAAGTAAATACGGTGTGGTTACATAATTTTATTTCGTTTAATTAAAGTTTTTTGCTGCTATTATTACTATTTCTGTTGTTTTCTTTTTCCTGTAACTAGAGTATGCGGAGAAAGGTTCTAATTAGCTAAAAATCGAGAAATTGTTTTGTTTCTTTTATCATTACGATAGATTGGACAAGATGGTGGGAAATGTACGCATTCGCCCGTCTCTTTCTAATAGGATTTAGCGTTAACGTTAGCGTTACCGTATAAACTGGAAAAACTCTTTAATATGTCGCCCATAAAAAAAGTGATAAGGCGTACTCCTTTGTCGTAACTTTTGTGATCCATTATTTTCACATTTAAAACACGATTATTAAATTAACTTTAAGTTAAAAGGGGTTTAGTGTTAGATTATGTGATTTTAAATCACAACTAGCTAGATGTCATTTAGTGAAACCACAACTAATGGCCGTATTACACCTGCTAGTTGATTTGTAAAGTCGCCATTTCCGCCAGTGTGTTAGAAAGGCATAAGTGCGCTTTACACGGTACTTATCCATCTCTTTCTGGCACATTGTCCGAAATGGCGACTTTACAAATCAACTTGTATCTATGTGTAATACGGGCTTAACACTAATGCGAAATTTATACGGGATGTCCCACCGTAAAGTGTCCAACTACGAACAGAGATGTATCTAAAAGATGAGTGGAGTTAGAAGAGATTTCTTTTCATAAAATTAAAGATTAGAGCTAACTCTATATATAGGTTCCGATTGGTCGGCAAATCGGTGAATGAATCGGTTGCTGTAGGTAAAAAGTATACATTTTTTTCTCTAAATAAAGCCATTTTTCAACATTTGTGTTGTGTCTAGACATCGTTACTGTTAACACTCCGTATTATTACTGTTTAACAACAAGTGAAATATGAAACGACTTGTACAAATGTTAGGAAACCTTTCGTATTTTTGTAGAAAAACTTGGCCAATACTTTATTGTTTCTATTTTGGTTGGGAAACAAATGACAACAAAACCAGCAGTAACAAACAACAACTCTTTTTTTTTGGTGTAACGTTAATAAACAAAAAGCAAAGCGTCAAAGAAATTTAACCACATTTGCTATTCTATTTTGTAAGCGCGCATTAACAACTATCAGGACCGTTTCGACTAATTTTGGCCCATTAGGGATACGTAAAAACCGGGGTTGAAGGGGAGAGTGTCACGTCAAAAGACGTCCGGAGGCGTCTCACCTATCGGCACAATCCTGCCAACTACTTTGTGATATAAAAAATAGAGACATACAGAACTCTGATAGTTCGGTGATTGTCGTTAAGCGACCCCGCCGGTCGCTGGCGGAACTATCACGTTTCTTCTAAAACCAGTAATTCTTATGAGAAAAGCTACGTATACGTACACTCGTAGGATGCTAAAAAAAAAGAAAAATTATCAGTTTCAGCGATTCGATGTTGCTGTAATGCGTAAAGTTACTCTGAGTCAATACTAGTGGGGCCTTTACATGAAAGCGCCTCGGTGCCTCACGGTAGTTACGCCACTGCTCATGATTTTCTTTCAAAACAGATGAAAACTCCGTTTATTTTTTAATTAAATTCAAAATTCAACAGACTATAAATTTAATTAACAGCAATTCATTAATCATGGAAAAGAGATTTGTTTAACAAACGTAAATAATTAAACAACGAAATGTCAAGAGATAGATTTTTAATCAAATAATCTGTAGAAGTTGAAATATAAGACCAGTAGTACACGTAATTGGATCAAATTGACTTTTACGTCTTTAATTTCTAGAAAAATCAATACAAAATGTGAATAATTAAACAGAAAACGTATGTCCATAGCTTGGTACATACTTTGTTCAAATTGACATTCGTTGGCGCCCGAGCGCCCCCCATCTTGGTATCCTGTACTATTTGATCAGCCAATCAACGAAGAGCTAGAATGTCGCACACGATTTGCGCATGTCCTATTTAATGCGTTACCGGATCGCGCTTAATTATCAAAAATTCGAGTATTTCTTCTCTAATTAGAATAATTAGTTAATTATTTATTTCCTTCCCTCCTTCTTGGCGTAAGCTCTCCTGAATAAGTTGTTTTTTTCGTTTATTCTTCTTCTAGTCGATCTAAATTCATAACGACGTTCCATCTTAGTAAACACAGTCGAGAAAATAGACAATCTTGCCAACAAGCTAGATACGTTCATGAATATTAAAACATTTCCTTCTCCATTCTCTTCTTTTCTATTCACCATCAGGAAAACTACGTTCTTATAACTTCCTAGTTTTAAATAAGATTTAAAACTATCGTCCATCTTTCTCGGTTTAAATCAAATAGAAGGAGATCAATAATAATCGATTGGTTTGTCAATATATCATAAAATTGAAATCGATCACTTGAAAATACGTCTTTCTTTTGTTTCGGTTTGGTTTAGTTGTTTTTTTTTCTGTGAATATTCTTTAGAAAATGCTTAACGATCAACAGTTTGAGAAATTTCTTATATGAAATGTGGATGCCCGTCAACTCGGATCGTTTGAATTATGAAGTGTAAGGTTGAGGAAATTGGTGAATTTATCAAAACGTCCACCATATTAGATTTCATCGTTTCCCATCGAATCGACAACAGACGAAATGTTGGGCGGATGGTGGTGATGGTGAGAGGATTAGAAAAAAAAGAGACATTTCGTTTCACATCTAGATCCATACGCACACGAATTGGTCATAAAAGAAATCGTTGAGTATCGTTGTCGATTTAAAGGTTACGTTTTTCTAACCTTAAATTTGTTCAAAACAAGTAAACTGGTTGTTTCGGGTTTTGTGTGTGAGTAAAAACAGGAAACTAAAGGAAACAGTTCGACCGACCACACAAAACTTGACTCTCGAAGGGGCAACATTTGACGAATGTTGTTGTTGTTGTTGTTGGGGTGGTAGTGGTGGTGGCTAGATTTATGACTCTGCAACCCTCTTCACACTCATTTGTGTGTTGTACACTCATTAAATACATGAATACCTCGAAAAATTCCTTTAGTCTATTCGGGAGTTTACATGCGTGTAGAAACCTGGAGGCGGCGGCACTACCACCACCACCCCCGAAATCTGTTACTGACTTTATATATATACAGACATTATTATTAATTACTGTGGCTGTAGTATATCTACACATATGCCAAATGTTCGAAGGGTTGATGGTGGTGCTAGTGGTGGCGGAGGCACTAGTATACTAGAAGATCTAGAGGCGGTTAAACACTCAACTATCATCAATCATATGCTAAATCCAAAATCTGAACTAATATTATGTAAACAACTTAATTGCAAAATTTCCATCATCTTATTAGATATAATTTAAATTTTCAATTTAATCGAAATCTTGCCAAGTCACTATATAGCTCAAAACTATAACACATAAAAACAATTTTCCACCCCTTCTTTTAGCAAAAAACTTTCCCAACTGATACTGATGATACAAGTTTAAGATTAAAGAATAGAAACATGAAATAGCGGGAAACAGGGGGAAGAGAAATAACAACTTCTCATATTTATGTGTGTGCTACCGATATGTGTGCGAACCACCCACCCCCCACCTAAATGTGGAGGGGATGATACGTGTGCGTGTTACTGACATTGAATTATTACCTTGATGGATTACGAAATCATGACAGTGACGTGTATGGATTAACGTAAAGTACTTTATTTCGAAAAAAAATCAAAGATTTGCAAATTTCGTTCGTTAAAACAAAAGGCACAACTTAATTTCGTCACTATATATCTAGTTATCTATGCATCCCTAGAGGAGTACCAACTGCCACCCATCTTAGTGACTTTCTGTCAGGTGTGGGACTTGAAAAAAAGCGGCGGGAAAGACCAGAGAGAGATAGATAGAGGAAAAACAGTGAATGATTACACCTTTGAGAATCGACTTTTATACAAGATCTCAACTTGATAGGGTTGAACAGAGATAGAAGTAGGAGTAAATCCGATAAAGGGACATCCAGGTGTATCCCCAGGATTGCAGTAACGAAGTTTTATGGAAAATATCGACGAAAAATAGTGGAAATGGTGGTAGTGGTGGTGTTTATTCGAACTGAATGAAAATATCACCACCATCCGGGTGATAATTTCTGAGATTTTATCATAAAACCCACCCCAGTTCTTTTAATGGGAGTTTGTAGTAACTTTACGTTTGGTCACTGGTTTCCGTTTACTCGTTTTTTTTGCTGCTTGAATCGAGGGTGTAGTTTTTGTCATTTCATCCCTCCGATACAGTGTCTTGATATCGTTATGTCTCGTATTCATGGCTCACTGCAGACTTGATTAGTCCAACTTGTTGCATCCGAGGAGGACGACTACCCCCTATCTCGTTTCTTGATACAGTTATCTTGTGTGTAGTTGTGATTCAAATAAGAGGAAGACGATTGTATCGAACACGAAATGGGGATGAAATTGATATAGAGAGACAAAGTTAAAGGGGGTGGTTGTAGGAGTTTGATACTAGAAAGGGGTGAGTTATTCAAAATATTCCCAATTTTCTCTGTGTTAACGTGGAATGTTGTTGGTCGATCTCTCTCTTAATACAGAAATGTTAATAATAATATTGATGATGATGACGATGGCCGTCACTAACAATCTTGGAATTCCCCTTAAGGGTGGCGTATGTGCACACACATATAGAAAATGGGGTGAGTTACACACAACTGGATGATAATAATGAATTTAGGGAATTTGTAGACGACAATCCGAAATAGTGCCTGCCTCTCTAAATACATTCTGTCTACTAAATTGCTTTCCATCCCCTATAATTTTTTTCCATCTTGTAGTTGGCAGACTTGTAAAACATTTAAATACATATACGCGTAAAACTTTTCCCATTTTCTACCGTTTTGTGGGTGTTTTGTTTTTTTCTGCCACTTCGTACTCCGTCGTATCTTTGTAAATTGGGTAAATGTCGAGAAAATTAGAACTCTTTCTCTTTGCATATTTTCGTTCAACTCAACCCCATTGGTGGTAAATATTTTAAGCCGGGTTGCTTTTACACTCCCTCGACCCACTTTATCTCATTTATTTATTGAATTTTTTCTCCTACATTACAGATATTGCGTTGAATTTGAAATTTTGAAAGCATCGAAAGCTTGTCGAAAAGAATTGAATTATAACACCCTTAAAGAAGGTAAATTCGTTTATTGTGATCGATTTGGTACCAAAAAAAAAAAACTTATAATTTGTTGTTGTTAAACAGGTGAACGTATTTGTGTCCGTTGTGAATCGGAGGCACTCCACCAAAGTTTAGGTTGGCGATGTCAGGGCCATGGTGTACCAGGTAGGGTGACACGTTGGTCAGCATTATCAGCACCCCATTGTCATGGTAAATGGTTACGGGCCCAGACTGATGTCGATCGAAATTGTACAGCACGAACATGTCAAACCGAATCTGCCTTTATTTTTGTTTAAATCATACAAACAAAGACAAAAAACACACACACACACAGAAAAACAATTGTTTGGACCCCCGCCCCCAGCCCATAATAAACTAACTGTCAAAAAAAATTAAGAGTTTTGCAATACAGACACTACCATTAAAATCTGGCGTTAATCTCAGTAAGTAGTATCCTGGGTACTGTACCCCACGATACTACTAACGTAAAATAAACTATCTGTGCAGTTCGCATTGTCGTTAACAGATTTTATGTTAACGTTAGTGTTAGCGTATGTATAGCGCAAACTCCCTATTATTGCAAAATTCTCCAATAAATACCTATACCTACATATATCATCGATGTCGCTACACTAATCACAAAACACAGTCCTTTAGATAAAGACTTTAAGACTGTGTTCAAATCAAAATGAAAATGAAAAACCATAGTTTTTAGAAAAAGCAAACCAACAACAAGTGTAATAACCGTTGACCAAAAAAAAAAAATTTTTTTTATATTATTACACTTAAGAGAGTTTGCGCAATGAATACGTTAACGTTGAACGTTAACGTAAAGTCCTATAAGAAAAAAGAATGGCTTGTTTAACGTTATGTACAATTGCGCCTCCTTTACTAACAAAATCTAGCGTTAACGTTTACTGTAACGTATGT
>JAZBHA010000210.1:70675-85827 GCA_037464855.1 Iselma pallidipennis | reverse complement strand
ACGGCCAAGTAATTGTTCATGCATTTCACCAGTAATTGATATTGTTGTATTTCTAATCACACCATTGAATAATGAATCAACATAACCACTCCAAGCACGTGCCACTGATGCAGCACCTATCATATGTTCTAATAATATATTCCAACCGATAACAAATGCCCAAAATTCACCGATACTAATATATGTATAAACATAAGCAGAACCAGCTTTTGGTACTCTGGTACCGAATTCAGCGTAACACAATGCTGACAATAAACACGCTAAACCGGCTAATAGAAATGATAATATTATTCCAGGACCGGCCATATCTCTAGCCACTGTTCCTGTTAAAACATAAATACCAGCACCTACCATATGGCCAACACCTGTTCAAAAAAACAAGACAAAACTAATTACCAAAACTACCATTATTGAACAATTTTTATCAAAAAATTACCAAGTAACGTAATATCGAATGTGTTCAAGCAGCGATTCAATGGTGTTTCCATAATATCAGACGGTAATTGTTTGGTGCGATTCATTTTCGTGCAAAGTCCCGACATGACATGTTTCAAGATGATTTTACGTGATCCTGGCATTGTTTTTCTCGTTATTCTTGGTAGTTAACACAGAAAATTTTAATAAAAATTCTCGTTATTTGATTTAACACACTGGACTTATCACATGTGATTTTCTGTTGTGACTTTGTGTTGAGATTTGATTTGATTTTGGAAAATTGTGCCGAATACTGTGCGAGTGTGTGTGTGCAATATGGTAGCAGGTTGGAAGGTGGATGTGATATTTGGGAAATTTGGAGGAATGCGCAAGTTGGAAAGTCAGGAGGAAAATCGATTGCAGGGCGGACGACAGGGCCGGCTTGAGGCGACGATTCCCAGACTTAAAAAAAATCAATAAATTCAAATTTCGTAAACCTACTGACTGAAACTTGACAGCCCATTTTTATTAGATTTGACTCTGGAATCATTTAAATTTCCACTGAAGATGCCTCGTACCTATTATTTTCGAATGGTAAATAAAATTTACCGCCAAAAAAGGGCAATATTGAATTTTAATCAAATAAAAAGGAACCAAAAATCCTTCACTGATACTGATAAGTACCTAAATAGGAAAAATTTCATTAGAGGGCATCTACATGAAGAGATTTTTTCTGCCGAGGTTCGTTCCCTCTCTCTCTCTCTCAATAAATAAAGAGGTAGGATCCTCTTCTCTCTCTACAAATAAATAGGACAGTGACGCATTTAGCCTTCAAGTAGCCCGAGGTGTTACAGAGTGCTGGGGCCCCATTCAAATAAAAATATGCAAAATATAATGTTTTATTGCCATGTGACGGGCCCCGTAAGATAGGATGCCCCCACAGACAAAGCTGATAGCAAAAATTATTTTTCGAATAAAAAACTTTTCAATAGATCAAAAAAAATGAAAAAATTAGAAAGACTGGAACAACATTCGAATTTTTATTGTCATGTGGAGCTGGGGGCCCCTTGTCTTATGTGGCCAGAGGCACCCGCCTTCACCACCTGTGCGTAAATCCGCTACTGAAAGAGGTAGTTAAGAGAAAAATATCTCCCCCATACAACAAATATAGTAGAAATTTATTATCACTCTATTGTTTAGATAAGCTGTTATCAAAATAATCAGAATATCTGATAAAAAGTGCATTAGGTACCGAAATATGATTGCACAATGATTTTCAGATATCTTACAATCTAATAGCCAAATCATGTAATTTTTTTTCGTTGCTAAAGCATTGATAAAAACGATAGAACTGACTAATTATCTGTATTATCATTAGTTGTAAAATTACATAGATCGGTGATTCCCGATTTGCCTATTTATTTATACTTTTATATTGTTTTGGGGCCTAACGATTCCTTGAGGGGCCCTGAAGCTAATGTTTTTTTAAAGGGCCCCTCAATGACGTACACCAAAAAAGGAGGGTTGTATTACCAGACTTCAGCTTCAAGAGGGTCCCCTTTAGTTCGGGGCTCCGAAATTTTAGCTTCATTAGTTTCATAGTAGATCCGTCATTGTTTATGTGTTAAAAATTATCATTACAGACCTGGAATGAAACTATGGAAGTATATTCAAGAATAGATTTGTAGAGGCAACCAATCATACAAAAAGATTTTTTATAAAAACGCAAACGGATGGTCAAACAAATTACGTTAAAACACAACCAAAATACGGGAAAGCTATCTTTTTAAGATTATTTCACTGGAAATTAAAAAAAGTCTATAAAAAGTGTCTTAAATAAATACAGCAACTGCAGCAGGGCGTTATGAATCTTGAGGGAGGCCCTTTACGTCCTTCTTAAGATTGAGGGTTTGGACAAATACTCCCGTCATCATGTAGATAATAACTTAAGAAAGGAGTAATCCAACTTTTCTGAGGGCCCTTTGTAGAGTCTTAGGCAAATAAAAATCATATAAACAACCCCAAAAAAGGAAAATTCTACATTTTCCGCTCCTTTCAAGTTGAGGCTCTGGACATTGCCCTTTTTGCCTACGTTATAACGTACTGCTAAGCAACTAGAATAAGTTCTAGTATTTTTTTAATGGGAAGGTTTAGTTTAGGGTAATGATGGGCAAAGGGACTCGACTCGGGGCGAAAGTAAAACAAACCAAAGAAAGTAAAGGGTCCAACTTCCAAATTCTGGGAGGTAGCATGATCTTTCCAAGAGTTTTCCCCTTTAAACAATCTTTTTCCTATAATCCTGTTTGCAATCTTGGTAATCAATCTATTGCTAATTATAAGTAATTATTAGAAGTGCTATTTTGAAATTTCTAAGTTTCTACTTCTAAAATTTCCTTTTTCCGGTTCTATTATCTAAATTCATTGGATGACACTTACGAAAACTATAGTAATTTCCACTAATCACTTGAATTTCAAGGTATTGATTACATGTTTTCGCTATTACATTATCAGATAACAATCACGAAAAATGGAAAGAACGATAAAAAAAAAATCGGTCAAGTATAAAAGTAATTGCTCTCCTATCAAATTCGACAGTTTTCATTGATCTTTGAATTTCATACAAACAACAATGAGACTATTATTAATAATTGCAATTGCAATTGCAATTATTGAGGTAGCTATATAATTGATAATAAAATATTACCGATATTATTCATTTAGTTTTTTTAGCTTTCAATTTGTGATAAAATCCACCCATTGGTTGATTACCGTTTAACTGGTGCGTGTGGTCAAACAACACCAAAAAATTGTACAGTCGGTGGTAGATTATGTGAAACCTGTACCAATTTAGTTTTATGTATGAAACCAGATGGTGTCAATTGGCAAAAATTACCAGTAGCTACATGTGCATCACCACAAAAATGTTTAATAGATCAATGTACCAACGAACCGGATGCAGTATGTGATGGTACAGCTTGTTTACCATTTAAATGTAAAACAACTGGAATCTTTCCAGATCCATTCTATTGTAATAAATATGTAATGTGTGTTAATATTGGTACGGCAACAAATCCAAATTTAAAACCATATAATACGGAATGTGAACCAGGTTTTGGTTACAATATCAGTTCAGGTATATGTAATTTACCATTAGATAAATGTAAAACACCGTATCCAGTCGATCTTTGTCAAACAGCTGGACAAAGTAAGGCATTAGCGGAAAATCCTGCAATTTATTATGTTTGTGAAATTTATAGTGCAACAAATAAAGTATTGTATCCTGATTTGAACCGTTGTCCGGGCAATACCACCTATCAGGACTATGTTTGTCAATAGAAAACATTAAAATAAATATGTATTTTTCCAAATTTCACGATTATTTTGTAACCCAATTGACTAGGAATAGGGGTTGAAATTCGAAACAAAAACATTTTGAAAAAAAATTATTTTTTCATCAACAACCAGTGGTATTGTCTTCAGTATTTACAATAAATACTCAAAAACACACACAAAAAAAAATATTACAAACTCGATAGTGCAAATATACAGACCGTTTCACCAAAAAAATAGAAAAACCTCTTAGTTTACACAGAAATTCTTGTTACAGTAACATAGTCTACAGTAACTAAAAATCACCCTCAAACACCTAAAAACACAGCCTATTTATACCAACTTTACGAAAATCCTGAGGAAGTACTCTTGAAGGAACATTTCCATTTACTATAACAACTAGTAGACTATGTTTTTTGTAATAAAAACTTTAAAAAAATTCTAACCAGATTGCTCGTTCTCATCAAAAAGCAGCTATAATAAAGAGGTGTTTCCACTTCAAGTAAAACACGCTATGGGTCGGTTTCATAATGAATTTAACTTGTAAAGTCACATTCTAAGTCTACAGCAAAGTCGATTCAGTCAAAATTATGGACTCAGATTGTGACTTTATAAAGTTAAAGTTGACATATAAAACCGGCCCTATTATATATAAAATAAATAAATATTAATTTATATTCACGTAATTATCTACTACTATCTTCGTCTTTTATTCAGTTTCCAAGCGTTTTCATTCAATGATTGTATATGATTGATTTTTTTCTTACCCCACAACAACCATAAAAATCCAATAACAAAACAAATTACTGTTTCAATATAAAAACCATCGATTGTTGTTACACATTTGCCACCACGATTTATACAATGCTACAAAATCGAATACAATTATTTTAATTATTATAATTAATTAATTAATTAGAAAGTTACCTCTTTTTCTTCGACGTTCCGACAGAAATTCATCAAATTCTCCGTACCACCTTCACATTGTTTCCATGTTAATGGATCAACAAAATATAATGCCAATATTGTTGGCCAATTAGCACCTAAATTTGTTAATGTATTTAATAATGTCATATATGTACCACCAACTGAACTATCACTGATTTTTGCAAAAAATGCCATAATCGATACAAACATACAATATACACAAATTTGATGTAAACCATAACAAATAATTAAAAATAATACATAGAAAAATGGTAGACCATTATTATTTGGATCTGGTACAAATTTTGGTGTCATCCATACAAGTAATGCAGCTATAAAACCAAAACATAAACGAAATGGTATAGCTTTTAAAAAGATTTTCAATGGATATGGACCATTTGTATATCTTGATATAATTAATGGTAATAATAACTGTACTGGTATCATTGGTACAGCTAATAAACCTAAACGTTCTTTTGGTATACCAGCTTCAACCAGTTTTAACGCCATTACACCATCAGTTGACGAGAAACCAATCTAAAAATCGTCTTATTACAAAAAATTACGTAATTATTTATACTAAAACCTACTCTGCATGTTAGGAGAATTATAACTAAGAGTTGAATTGGTCTTAAACTTAAAATGTCTTTTAATGATCTATAGGCAGTTTGAATGTCACGATCATGTTGTGTTTCTCGTAGTTCTTTTTCATGTTTAAATACAGCAACTAATGTTGTTGTTACAATAAAAATCCAGCCCCAAAAGTACAAAAATCCAGCCAATGTTACAATACCTAAAATATTGATTTGCAATTTTTGATAGAATTTGATTTTTTTCTAGTTACCTTCTTTTTCTGGTACACTTCTTAGATACATATTACAAAAAGATGGTGATTCTAATGCCATAAATAAGACATAACTTAAGAAATAACCGGCCGTTTGTCCAACACTATTACATGTTGATGCATGTCCAACATTGTGTTTTTTTAACATTGTTAATGCCCAACCATCAACGGCAATATCTTGTGTTGCTGCCAAAAAATTCAATAAAAAGAATAATAATGTCAGAATTTCAATATTTGGTGGTTTATCCGTTTCATTGCCTAACCATTGATTCACATAATTACTCAACAATAACATAAAACAACCAATTAGATATTGTGTTGGTATTAACCATGTTTTACGACGACCAATACGAAGTGAAAATATTGAATCAACTAATGGTGCCCATAATAATTTCAAACTGAATGGCCATGTAACCAAACTGAATTCAGCCTATAAAACAATTAAATTTGTTGAAGTTATTATTAAAAGATTAACAGTAATATGTACTTGTTGCTTATAAGTAACGCCACGATTCTGTAGAATCATTGGAATTGCAGCACTTAATCCTAATGGAATTCCTTGAAGTGTGTACAGACAAAATAATAGTGCAATATTGGTGCGATCACCTTTTAAACTATGTGTTGGTGTAAATGTTATATCACCGTTTTGCATATTTGTTGTTGGTAATCCACTATTTCGTTTTATTGATCGTCTTTCCATTATAATATCGTTGTTTATTTAAAATAATTGAATTCAAATTGGATTTTTTAGGTTAGGTATAGGCCACGTCATTGAATTACAATATGGAATGTTATTGATTTTCGGAAATTTCTTTCACAATACAATTTTCAATACTTTATAGTTTATAATTTTTATAAATTACAATAAAATACTGTTTTTTCTAGTTAGAAATGCGAAATGTTTTGTTTAAAAATCGATAATAGGTTACATCAAAACGTCAAATTTTACTAAACTGTGACTAAAGTTACACAGGTACACAAGATATCTAATTGCAGCTCCAACTACCAATAAAAAATTGTATAATAATTGATTCAAGTTACATACATGAATTTTTTTTTTGGAATAATTTCTTCATTAGTTATTTTTAGATCAAACTTGAAACATTTTTCAAAAGTTGATAAAAGTTTACGTGCCAAATTCTATTAAACTGTACCTAAGGTTACACCAACACGACAAATGACTAATTGAAGCTCTAATGCTGTTAAGGTAAAATTACATGTGCAGACTTCCCCGTCCCTACGTAACTTATTTTTCTCTTTCCCTAAAAAGTGACCCTTCTTTTTTTTAATGTTTGTAGAGAACAATTAGAAGAGGAAATATCTCCTTTCCTAGTAGTAGGTACCTTATTTCCCAATTTTGAACAGATAGGAGAAAATCACTAGCGAGGTAGGAAGAAGCATATTAATGTGTTAGGCGAGTTTACTGGAGGGCAGTAAAAGGATATCCATGTGCCGAAACGCTCAGTGTCACCAGCTTGAATAGTCAAAGATTTGGGCACTTCCTTGGTATAAACTGTTATAATTGGAAGAGTAACTCTTTTTACTTTAAATATGCCAAAGAGTGCACTTGGACTTGCACTACTTGGAGTTTGGTAATACAGAGTAATGCACCCTTTACTCTGCTGGTGACGGTGAACTAATAGAAGTGGCAACGGTTGTGCAAGCAAGAAAACTGGACCATTGACAGATCTTCATTCTTTTCGTTCCAAAATCGTTTGTTTAATAAATTAGGTACTTCTCTTTCTTCGTAAATACGCTGCTCCTGATTTACTTATTGCTTTAAGGGTGAAAGGAGTCAGTTTTACTGCGTTCGGCGAGTACAAAAAGGTGGGAATAGTGCTGGCTCCATATGCCTCGTCTAGTCAAATGGTGCCTATGGTGGAACGTCAGAGGTATGATTGTCCCACTTTGTAATGATTGGTGTGCTTTTCGTCAGGAAACATCATAAATATTAGCTGCGTTCGCCCCGACAACCCTAAACGCACTTTTTGATCCAGTGCTTTCCAACGCGTTCGATTACTGTTTTTGGGGCGGGAAACTTTAACTCTATTGTGTTCCACGAGTACAAAAAAGTGCTAGTAGTGCATGCGCTGCGGGCATATGATGGAAGACTAGAGATTATGTCGGATCGGTTTGTAATGATTGGTAGGTTCTTTATTCAGGAACACCATCAGTACCAACACGTTCGCTAGTTTCTATCCGACCCTATTCACTCCTACGTCATGTGCCCTAACTGTCCTTAAGGCTCCGTACCAACACCCAATAATCGTCCCGAACCCACCTACTATTGACTTCCACGTCACGTGATTGCGGTGCACCTAAAGCACAACTCCAACACCGAGCAGTGTTACTGAATGCAGCTTTAATGAAAAATCAATAAATATACTACTTTCTTTTTATAAATGATATTTAATCAACATAGATTCGTTTGTTTCAACATCTAACACCATTTTTTAAAAAAATATTTGAAAATACATTAAACAGCAATTAAAATGGAATGTTTCAATGATTTTACCACATAATACTAAACATTGATAATGACACTAAATTTTGTAGATTTTTTAACAAATCAATACGATTTTAAAATTATTATTTAGAAATAAGAATCATCACGTAATCGTCTCATAAAAACAGGCTCAGTATCTTCATCTTCTTCCTGAAAATAAGTTGGTGTTTCCATTTCAACAGTCCGATTGATAGCACCCTCTTTACATGTTAGCCAATACGTGTCCAATAAGCCTTTACCCTGAAAAATTTTAAACAATAGTAGCTTAAATCTCGTTGTTTTTTTCATAAATTCGTTTACTTTAACTTCAACTAGTCCTCGATGTTCTGTCTTATATCCACCAATTAAATCAAGAGCTTTCTTCATTTCAAGACTAATATGAATTTTTGACGCTAAAGAAAAACTGTATGGAAAAAAATCGTAATTAAATCCAAGACAAATTATACCTTCACCAGTAGATTCCATTCTAGAGGCAGTATTAACAGTATCACCAAACAGACAATATCTGGGCATCTTTGAACCAACAATACCGGCAACAACCGGTCCTGTATGTGCACCGGAACGTATTCGTAAACGTTCAGTTTTACGATGTGGTATTTTGAATTGTTTCGAACCAGCTAATAGATCTAAGGCCATACTAGCAATCTCCGATACATGTTTATTACCATTTTTTACCGGTAAACCAGATGCTACCATATACGAATCACCGATTGTCTCAACTTTATAAACATCATAACATTCGATACGTGCATCAAATAATTTATAGATTTTATTTAAAAATGTCACCACTTCTAATGGTGTACTGACAGCTGCTATTTCTGTGAAACCAACAATGTCACTAAAGTATATCGTTACACAAGCATAATATTCAGCTGGGACCTAGAATGTTTTAGAGAAGACAGGCGACAATTTTAATAAAAAGAAATAACATTTTCAAATGAAACAGACCTGTCGAGTTTGTTTCAGTTGGGTTGCAACACTTGGCGGTAACATTTGGAATAGTAGAGAATCACTCTTCTTTTTTTCTCGTTTCAATTCTTTGGCTTTTTTTGCAAGATTGGCTGCGTACAACTGGAAATTGTCCTCTAAGAATTACTTTACAACTTACAAATAATACTAGACTTTACTTGTATTGTAGCCACAGCATTACGGACTAACCAAATTATTACCGGCGATACAGCTAATACAACAACAAGAATTGCAATACCGATTGCTTCTCTATTATCAGCTTCTTTTAGCGTATTTGCAACATAATCATGTATTGTCATGCGTAAATAACGTTGTAGTTTCCTGAGTTCGTCTGTATATGTTGCTATTGAATCGAAATATTCTAAGCTCTCATTGATATTCGGTGAACGTCGTTCATTTTTTATGATAATATCATTTCTACAAGACAGATTTGTTAGAATTTTGTGTTATTAGAGATTGCGCACATGTATTCGCATCGGTTCAATACGGCGCGAATACATGTGTGCTCCCCCTTAGATATTTCCATTGTTCTAAATATAAAATTGAAGAACTCAACTTGAGTTTAACTTTACCATAATCTACCATAGAATATGCTAGTTTTTGGTATTCTTTTTTCATTTGTGGTACAAAATTTAATGATGTATTTAATAGATCTTTAGCAATAGCATCATGTTTTATATAACTTGTATAATTGGCACTTTTTAATATACCACGGCCGAAATAATTGACACCATATACACTTGCAATACCGGTACTTTCGATGCTTTTTAATAGATTTTTGAAAGCCAACAAGTACCTAAAATTGATAATTTTGGAAAATTTTGTAATTTTTTTTAGTGTGGAACAAGACCAGCCCTAGAAGAGAGAATGTTTAAGGGCCCTACTCACAAGGAATCATTCTGTGCGCAAATGAATCTTTATAGAGTCAAGGTTAATTTCCACATAGGGTACTAGGCGGCGTCACAGTGTTGATTGTGTCGCAGTCATTGGGAAGCGCTTTGATTTCCACTGTGTCGTGTAATATTATTATTGCACTTTCTCTCTTTCTCTCCATCTTAAACTAAACTTAAAGATGAGAACGACTGATGTGTGCAACAGGCGATGATCTTGGCGGTGCTTCAACGTCACCCTTAGATCTTACATGTGTAATATGGGCTAATACGAAGTCTCTAATCGTAGGAAGAAAAGCTCGAAGCTCAAGAAACGGTTCCGGACGACTGCTAGGCAGTTCCAATGCGATTTTTACTTTTCACAGAGGACACGAGCACCGGCTCGCTGCCGCACAGTATCCTATGTAGAAATTTGCCTTCTGTGGAATATTTCCTGTGCAAACTGAAGTATACATATTACGTTTTTTTGTGCAATACGGTAAAAATGTCACACCGAGTTTGATTTTCTGCAATATTTATGCAACTTCACTAACGGCACTCATGCTCAAAATAATTGCGCAATACAATATGAATATTTGCACAATATGCTTCATCGTGAATGGGGGTGGGCATTCAGGCTTTGGAAGTGTCGTCAATCTAAGTTCCGTCGATATTGTTGGCGTGAGGCTGTTTTTGTCAAAAGCTAAAAGCGTACATAAACAACGAACAAAACTATTTTGAAATATTCTCATTAAGCTAACGATTATAAACTTTATTATAATTTGAAATCTCTCAGTTGCCGGAATGCTATTCAATAGAAATGTAATACTAAAATTAGCCATCCCTGTCGATTCGTGAATACATTGACAGATGCTGAGATTACTCCCTAGGGACTGTCAAGAACAAGTCAATTCTCTTGAAAGCACGAGCTATACTATACAACTCAAGTTACTACATCAATAATCTTCCCACTATATAGGGACGTTACAGGGGATAAGTCAAAATATTCCTTCCGCTATTCGATATTTTGTTCTCACAATCAGAACTTCAATAAAAACATTCTCTGCGAAATTTTACACTTGATTTTAGTTAGTTTTATTATTAGTTGGAGAAACTATTTTAGGGTCGGTCTTGTTCAAAATTTAACTGATCGTGTGACTGAGATTACCAACCTCCACACTCCACTGTTATCAGTTTCTTTAATTTGATTCGTTAAATGATCCAACATAGCAGCATTCACTGATGTATACCATAATAGAACTTCAGCCATTGTACTTTCTTCTGCACTAATTTTCTTCCGGAATTCTTCTAAATTCTTCTGAAATGTCTCTTTATCTAATAGTACCGTTTTACCATTAGCTAATGGTAACGATACAGGTGGCCAACTACTCATATTTTGTAATGCAGCATTTGTTAATTCAAATCGTTTAGTTAGATTCGATCTAGAAATTCCAGAAAAGATGTATTATTATCTCAATCTATTGATATACTAGATAATTACCTTAAAGTACTACCATTCGTATAAACATAGAAAGCAACTTCAGAACGTTCTAGTTGCATTCGTGTAACAACTTTGCCTAATTCGGTAGCAATGTTTACCTGGAAAATGATTTAGTTTTGTGTTTATGTTTAAAATAATTAATTATAGGTATCCTTGGAAGGATCATCTCATTGTTTGGAAATTTCAGTAAATACAGATTTTTTATCTAATAAGTAAATGTTGATTCAATTAGGAAATGATTAATGTCACGAAATTAACCAACCCTTTTATCCATAAACATTTGTAACAATGTGTTTCAGCTAATTAATTATCAGTGATAATGATAAGAGGAATTGTTAATGTAATGTTTGTTATAAAACTAAAAAAAAAACAGCGAAATAAAATGAAATTCTGTGAACTCTAGACACTAAATTGGAGCTTTTCATCAAATTTAATCTACCATAAATCGTTACTTTTTTTTTACTATATGTACTGAATAAACTCGGAATTAACAGCTGTTAGTGCAAATAAATGTCTCTCAATTCATCATAAAATTTCCAATATTGAAGACTTTTTTTCTGCTATTCTCTGTCACGATAATTGAAACAGACAAATTGATGACTATAAGTTTTTTTGTGCGTCCAAACAACAATTATGGATATTTCCAACCATAAAACGAATTCCAAATTTTCTTGAAGTAATTATGTCAGGATTAAGTACCTTCATGCTGACACAGTAACTTCAATATCGCAGGATTAAGGGTTGAAATTGTAGCCAATGGTGGAGTCTTTCGGGCAACAAACCCTTAAAATTTTTTAATAAATATGCATATTGTATAATTACGAAAATAATAAAACGAAACTCCTGTTAGGGTGGAATAATGTTGGTTTAAGAAATTAAAAAATTGCCACAAACTTTATAATTGGTTGATGATGAATAATGTATGGTTGTTGGAAATTGTTCCATTACTCTAGTATCATTAGAAGTTTTTTCTTTTTTTTTCCAATATATTTTCTACTCAAGTTATTATAGTTGTTGATGAAACTACTAACACACTTTTTATTATCATTATTATTACCATAATTATAATCAACAATGTTGATTACATCGCTACTATATCGGGCGCAATAATTTCTCGTCTATACTTTCGTTGATTAAAATGAAATTTCCTATCAGGACAAATGGATTTTTCTTGATTTAAAATTCGACTTATCGAGATTATTTAAATTGTATGCCAGTGAAATATATTCAGACATATCAGCCGGTTTTCAGGATAATAAAAATATTTTTCAGTCGCAGTAAAAGCTTGAATACAGTTCTTTTTCTGGCGGGAATTATGTGACAGAACCGTATAAATTTGGAACTCGTGATGGTTATAAATTGATTGAATTTAAAAGCTTTTAAAAAATACAACAAGGAAAATAAGGCGGGATATTTGGTGGATGCGCCGGGCGATCAACCCATTTATGAACAAAATCCTTAAAAGTAACAGGCATTGGTATATAAGAAGGTAAATGATAATATAATTAGGTACTTTTTTGCAGAGAGGCTAAATTACAAAATTAACTAATTGTAAGTCAGTGTAGTGTTAACAAAATACGAAAAAAACCAGACTTCCTGTAACTTCATTTAAATTTTTCCGTCTGTATGGTGGTGACCCGAAAGTTTCCAAATTAAATATGAACAGAAAAACTCTTACTTTGCAAAAGTGTAATAATTAATGTTATCTTTTTTTTTCAATCGTATCACTTCTATATAGGAGAAATTGATCGCCACTCCCTTCTGATTTGTTGCTTTCCAATTACTTTTTATGACCTGACATTTGGGAATTTAGTACACACGCCCTATGGAATAGTAGTTTTTCTTCTTGTCTTTATTCCGATGTACCTACAATTTTTTTTTTGTTTGATTTATAGTTTTTGTTGGTCAAGAATTTTTTTACGCAATTTCAATACGATTTTACGTCTTTGATTACTTTGATAACAAGTGAACGATATCATCTTCATAGTGGTAATAGCAGCAACAACGACCGCAGACGCTATTAATTAATATAACGAGAACAAGTTCCATCGTGTATTCAGTGTGTTGGGTTCAAATTGCTCTACCAAGGTCTGCTTTGAGGTTTAGACTGGGACTTTGTGTACACAGTTCGCAAATCTCCAGTTCTTGAAACTATAAAATAGGTGCTATCTTTACGGCAAAAACAATTCGTTTAGACACAAATAGAGAAAAAACTGCTTTATCTCTGTATTCAAAGATTTCCCTACTTTTAATTAAAGCACTTAGTGGGTACTTTTAGCCCACTTTATTTGGTTTCTCCTGTTAACCTTCTATTTTCGCTATATTAACTTGTCTGTGGTCTACTGTCCTAGATTATACTTTACAAAGCACTATTTTAGCAAGACAAACTTTTCCACCCACATTTATGGACGTTTTCTTTATTCGCTAAGTTGGCACCCTTCTTTATTCTCCACCACACGATGCACCCTTTTTTAGCGGTGGTTCGTAGCTTTTAATTGTCCTTAAGTATTACTATTCAAATTCACATCATTTGCATGTTTTAAGTCACATGATGTCTGAAAATTTACTCTCTTGTGTGCCAATTTTCTGAGACTCTGCTTGTGTCTTTAATTTGTTTCAGGTCTCTTCTTACACCAGGGTTGTCATAGAATATTGTCTGATATTAGTATTTCAATATGAATCCTTGATAAAATTGGCAAAATTGATCATGATTAGACGAAATTGGCATTAAATTTAAATTTGGTGGATGCGCCGGGCAAGTCCCTCTCCAGTCCGACTCTGTGCAATATCAAACAAAATTAAGGTGTTTCATTGTGTGTCTGATGAAAAATATTATGACTATATATTCAGTTCAGTCGACTTAATTACGTAGATAATGGCGATAATAAATCAGTCGTATATTAGAGAGAAAAAAAAACAGAGGCGACATTATTCAATACCATTTCAATAGGGCTAGGTTCCGGTTAATGTCAATATGTACCCTATATACGTGTATACAACATATAAAGAGATAGATCGTTTACATGGGTTCTAAATAGTTGTTAAAGTTCTTCAAATATATAACTAATACATAAGATATGTGAATATGTGGTTATCAGTAGAATAAAATAATAAATGTCGGCTAACTTGCACGTGTTTTATTCCCCCTGCAAATGGCCATTTATTAACGTTATTATTATTAATTTGATTGGTTAAGATTAATCAGATAGATGTGCAGTGATGAAACTGACTAGCAACAGAAAATTGAGATTATGTGGTAATCGGGTTTCATTAAGCTTGAATGAATCGATGATGATGATGATGATCTAACTAGGGGATGAAATTGATGAATAATCAAGCTAGATAGAGAGAATGTTACTTGATCAATTCCTATCCGTCTCTGCATTAAATCAACAACTATAGGAGATGACCTGTATTATTTTTTTTTTTAGAAAGAAAATTAAAAATTTAATTAAAGAGATTATGATGGTTTGTTGGACTTTTTTCTACTTCTTTGATCTTTTAATATTCGTGTCTTTTTTGTCATTTTTTTTCCCTTTATAGCTTGCCTAAATCTGTCAAATAACATTCAATTAATTGAAGAATTGGATCAAGTTCGAGGGTAAATAAGGGTGAGATCTAAATTTAAAATATTGACTTCAAGAAAAAAAATTATTTAATGAAAGACTGACAGGAACGTCGAACGCAACATCTTCTGATCTAATTTTATCATGTTCACATTTGTCGTCCTATTTCACCACCTACATAATAAAGTTGACATATTATTCGTTTAGATTAGATGTCACCATCCTT
>JAZBHA010000210.1:3647-70586 GCA_037464855.1 Iselma pallidipennis | reverse complement strand
AATATTATTCAATATAAATGCTGTTTGTACAATTAGTGCCATTATTGGTATAAATGGTAAAATGAGCATTTGTAATAAATGTAATTTTCGGCCACGACCATCAGCGGGATTTGCTGATTTTGCACAACAATAACCGTGTGGTATCTGGGAGACATCTTCAGAACTTAGTGAACGTACAGATGAATCATCCCCTTGGGAGACGTTATTCGAATTTTGTTTCGACATATCTCCTATAACCAAAAAAATTGAAAAAAATAAAACATAATCTTGATAATATTAGAAAAATAAATTACACTACAACCCCCGTTAATCTGTAAACCCTTCAATCATATATGGTCGTTGGTATGATGGATTAGTAGAGATGACGGATTAACGGACTTGTACTGTAGGTACATAAAATATATTTAAAAATTGTTGTTTTAAGCTCGATATTACATTTTATTGAAATATTGCGAATGTTTATTGAAAATGGAAAATTCATTATGAATTTGGTTGTTATAGGAACGGGACGTTGGTAGTCGTTATTGTACAATAGCTCACCTTTGTTGTTTCCAGAACTTGATAACAACTCTTAGCATGAATTTCTCCAACTTCAGTTAAGTTAATAATAACATTTTTTTTTAAGGATTCATGCATCAAGTACATTTAACTGTCATCCATGCGAAATCCACCCTTAAGAAGTAAACAAGATTCAAAATTCAACAATGATAAGCATTCATTAAACTTCTAATATACACAAATACGACATGGATTATCAATAAAATTGCCTATTTTACAAGCTATTATTTATAATTTTTCGATATTTTCTATAAATCTCTAGCGCAAAGTAATCCAAAAAAACTTTAGTTAGATACGGTTTCAAGTTACCGGCAAACTTGAGATCATTAAAAACTTTATCTTAACAGTGTCGTATTTGTGCCACTCTACTTGTTAATTTTAGAATGATGTAGAAACAAAGCTCGAAAAGAGTATTACTTTCATCGTCAATGTTTATACACCTTTCACGCTTTACGCATCATCTATAAGTTTGTTTATTTATGCAGCACACGTTGTCCTGTCTAATCCTAAAAAATCGCTTGGATCTCTCTAAGACTTAGCATCCTATAGTCCTCCACTCGTTGTTACTTCCCATGGAGATAGTTTGTATTTTCTGTCATTTGTTTGAAAGTCGATCTCATATTGACTGTATAATTGATTTAGAAGTGTCTCTTGTTGATAATATTGATGATTTATTATCAGAGAGTAGATACTGCCAGAAATAATTAAATAATACAGAATTTAATAAGACAGGAACAGGATAAGGAATGATAAAACTAATTGGTTTA
Source organism: Iselma pallidipennis (assembly GCA_037464855.1). Taxonomy (NCBI): domain Eukaryota; kingdom Metazoa; phylum Arthropoda; class Insecta; order Coleoptera; family Meloidae; genus Iselma; species Iselma pallidipennis. Next base: position 69,261 of record JAZBHA010000210.1, on the reverse strand, counting down.
GGCATTCATAAACTTTGATAAACAAAAAGATAAAATTTAGGGTCCCCTAATGTCCATAATCCTGCTTCAAGAATTTGCAGATAATTTACAGGTTGAGTTTAGAATGAAAAATTTTCTTTCCGTGTACATATTTAAAGTATTACATGTAATTCGTATAGACGTGCCCGGAAAATACGAACGAAAAACGAATAATGGAAAATCGTTCAAATTGCATCGAAATAAAACAACAAATTTGCAAGTTTGTTGAAAACGTTCGCGAGTTTTTGAAATTCTTGAAGCGGGATTATCCTTTCTTTCCATTCAATATTTGTACGAACACTGGTAAGTATGAATAGCATTTTCTCTTCCCAATTTCCATCTTTCACGTCTTAATGTGTCGTGATAAGTTATCATTCATGTTTCATTTGTTTCAACACAATATTTCTGACACTTTTTAGATCGATTTTGATATTTGTTGACAGAATTCCAAATTGAAAAAAATAATAAAAACTAGACAACAAGATAAGGGAGGGAAACTGGGTCAATTCTTTAATCAACTATAGAAAATTTCCCTTAAATATGTGCATACAGTGGGTGAAAACTTCAATAATATAACCACAGATGCAGTTTATTGTATCCAGTTTTCCACATATATTTCTCTTTTTTTTTCACATTTTTCTTTCACCTTCATTTGATTAAATTTCGTACACCTAATTGATTTAATATTGTTTTATCAACGAATCTATTACAAGAAATTACAGTAATTATTTCTAATTTAGTTTGTTTCGTATCGTAAAATGTAACGAATGTCCTGTGTTTGTTAATGGGGAAAAATGGTTGAGAACAAATTGAAATTGCTTTTGTTCGTAATTATTGGTCTTTGTATAAAAGTGTCGTCGGTTGTTTTAAAGGCAATTTCCTTCTAGGCGTCAATGTGTATAGCTTTCTTTTTTGGTGTAAAATGTAATTAATTTCGATTTTCTGCAGTCTATATAATCAAACAGAATGTCAATCAAAATGAACCACGAAAGGGCTCGACCACAAGAGGGAGAATTTCTATTTTATTTTTTCAGAGCAATTTTGGGTCATTTTTCACAAATTTGGTTGATTTTTTTTTTGTTTGATTATTGATATAATTTAGACTGAAATATTGTCGGCATTTGCTGGTAATTCTTTTTGTGGGTTGTTAATTGGAAATTTTACACGTGAAAGAAAAAACCATTTATGTATGTCGATGTCGATTGGAATGTCATACAATATTTGATGTTGTCATTACACAAATCGATCATTGAACAACAATTTATTGATATAGAAATAAACTGACAATGAGTTGTTTTCAGTTCGTCTATTTCGAAAATAAATAAAATCAAGAATCTTTAGTTTTGTGCCGTTTTGTAAACTCATTGGGAACTTTTCCAAACTAGCAACAACTATTATAGTTTTATTTGAAGAGTGCTTCAAATAAAATCACCTGCACTTCAACTAGATGTGTGACTTGAATTGTAAATTACTGCAACAATATATCTGTGTTAACAGATAATCTATATAATTTTCCTAATTAGTCTCGTTAACAGACATGGAGGCAAATTAAAACCGAAAATTGTGTCACAAAATGTTCCATTTTATCACAAAACGACTAGTAATTCATAAATAAACAGCATTTCATAATCGACAAAGAAACGGAAATAACAAAATCCTAGCGGTTCGATATATTACAGAACTTCCATTCCTAAGATGGAAAGTTTAAAATATGTATTGAGAAGGCTGCCGGAAGTATTCCCAGATATTTATATAAAAAAAGAAACTACAATACAAGATACGTTTTTGTTGGGAAGTTTTGTGTACACAATTCTATACAAAAGTATACTTTTGACCAAATCGGCTTATTTATCAGAAACGTTTTGGTCCTTTTATATTTGTGGCTTCGAAGAGAGGTGAATTGCAAGATAAACAAGAGTTAGAGCAAAGAATTATAGGAAATAGTGAAAAACTGCGTCTACTACACGTGGTTTTTTGTGAACTTATTGGTACCTTACGTTCGCATAGGGCAAGGGCAATGGTAAGGGCAGTTGCAGTGTGCCTGTTAACTGTTACGCTTATCGATGCTGCTTTGTGATTGGCGCTTGCAACGCTATGACCCCTTACAAGCCAATGGGAATGGGACCATATAATTACACGTGCGTAAATATTATTATACGGTCCACACTGCCACTACCTTTGCCATTGCCCTTGCCCTATGCGAACGAACGGTTAGAAATCTACCACAATTGTAATAATATATAGAAACTGCTAATAATTAGTTCTAATTATTTCCAATTCTTGCGTAAATTTGATTAATTATCAAGCGTATAATTAGGGGAAAATTGTTACGAAACTAGTAACAATACACCAATCTTCCTACGATTTTCCCAATAATACAATAAAATAAAACTTTTAAAATGGAAAAATCCTTTTAAGTTTACACAACAATATTGATCAAATATTCATCTGAAAGCATGTTTTTTCATTGTTTTTAATGTAATAGTATTGACAGTATTCTGTAAATATTTAATATGGAAAAATCAACAAATTCCTGGCTTTTCACTTTTCATCAACAATAATAATCATGGGGCTCTTCTACAATTTCCTTTTCGGTCAAATAAAAAAATCGAGGTGACTGTGTCTAGTTAAACAATAATAATAATAGTAATAATAATAGAGTAAAATAACACTTGTCATCGGTTTTAATTGTCTGCTGTCGTTTGGATTCTCTGTTAATAAATTTATCGATCGATTTCTGACTGGGTCTTACAAAATAACATACAAATCTATTTCAGATAATAGTGGAAAAAAATTGGAAGTTACTTAAAATATAAGAAAAACCCTTCATATTTTGTTAGTTTTTGCACAAAGACAAAAACAATTTCCTAGTTCTATTGCCAAGGTTGTTGCATTTATTTATAATTTGCATTACGAGAGCCAATGATTGTTTTTTTTTTTACTTACCAATTGTTACTCTGTAAGCTCAGTTATCACTTTACAATATTTATAAAACTAGCTTTTATTTTTCATATCATTTTATCCTATTTTGTAATTACTATAAAAATTGTAAAAACAATTAAAGATCAGTACTTTTTCTTTTGATTTGTAATAGATCGCGACGTGGTTGTTGTCGCGAGTTCTCTTATTCAATGAAAACGTCCGTATTTCAGCGTATTTCAGCAACAACTGAAAATTGCAACATGCGTGTTTCAGGACAATTCAACATTTCAGCGCATCAGGAACATGAATACAGTATTGAAGAGTTATCCAACAACAAGTGTAAATGAATCTATTAAAACAGGATAATCAACCACATTAGCAGTTTTTCGATATTGTTGCCTAAATATTGATTATGATGAGCTCTTCTTATCTGTTTTAATTCCACCGTAAAGCCATTTCTAGTCGAGTTTTGAAAAATATCTGTCCGAATTTCTATTAAAACCGTGTTGTGTAAGTAATTTATAGCTCATTTGAAATTTAAACGAAATTTGCAATCTAGTTACTGAAAAACTGAAATTTTCATCACATTAAATCTACGAGATTATATTGATCTGTTGACGAGAAATTTGAATAATTGAGAAAAAATGTTCATCTTGATTCCGGACATTTATAACATTAAGCTAACCGGAAAAAACAATTTTCAGAATCGATCTGAAATGTAGACATCCGTAATAATAATCCATAGCCCTGGTCAAACTGTAACCTCAACATTGTTTTTCTTGTATTAAGTGAAAGTTTGCATAATAGTTGAGAATCAACATTGATATATTTTGTGCGATAACATGATCCAGTTGCCTGTACCCTAAATTTCAACAAAACTAATAAATCTTTCAATTAAATATGTTTTTATTATCAATTATTACAGACTGTAATACCATCTCCAATACATGAAGCGTACATCATTAAATGTGGTATAACATTCTCTTCGATAACACCAGTAAATAAATGTGCCCATGGACCATTAGCAAATACACCAACATCATCACCACCATGTGTTTCTGAGTCTAATGGTGCTACTGATGGGTACAAAAAATTCACATCATTCAAATCATCTTGTGTTAGATCATATCGTATTCCATCAATTTCATGTCGATATCCTAAACCATTCGCATAATTTAGTGTTGTATAAACAAGACCATCATTACCATAACCACCATATTCTAAAATATCATTACCACGTTCCGCATAACCACTATACGATAATGTATGTGCATGATCTGATGTTACAACAATCAATGTTTCATTATCATTTGTTAAATCAATTGCTGTTTGTATTGCTTTAGAGAATTCAATGGTTTCATTGAGAGCTTTACGGGCTTTAGTGTCATGGTGTGCCATATCAATTCGGGCACCTTCAACAAACAGGAAATAACCGTCCGGATTTTGACTTAGAATTTTTATAGCCGTTTCCGTCATTTCAGCCAATGATGGATCCATTATAGGATCACGATCAATATTATAATCCATATGGTCGGATGCAAAAAGGCCTAATAATTGTTCAGTTTCTGGATCTAAATTTAGTAATTCATCACGACTATAAATATATTGAACATTCTTATCTTGATGTAAATCCAACCAAGATTCGATCAGATTAATATTATCACTACGATTTCCCTGATCACCTTCAGGATCGATGGTTCCTTGTGGCAGAAATTCTCTTCGTCCACCACCCATTATCACATCTAGATTACTACCAGTTTCACCAAATACTAGTTGTCTGGCGATATCTTGACAAATTTCCGGATCTTGATTATCAGCAAGCACGTCTGTATCGCTCTCCCAGTTACGGTTAGCAGTATGAGCATAAGCTCCTGTAAATCATTAAAAAAAATTATTTATTCCCCTAAGGGAATTTAATGGTTTGGAATGTTTACCGGCAGGTGAGGCGTGCGTTACACGAGCCGTTGTAACAATACCGGTTTTCTTCCCAGCTAATTGTGCCTGATAAGCAATTGATAAGACATGTGTACTTTGATTTGTCATTGCTTGACAATCACCAAAATTCACTTCAGCTGTAACACCAACTGTACCATAATTAGCTTTAACACCACCTAGATATGCTGTTGCTGTATTTGCTGAATCTGGTACTTGTTTATCAACTGCATAGGTTTTTGATAGTGCTGTATATGGGAATTGATCGAATGATAATTGTAATTCTTCACCACCTAAATAAACACGTGCTGCTGCCAATGTTGGTATCGACATACCATCACCCATGAATAGAATCAAATTTTTTGCCTTATCTAGAAGAAAAATAAGAGAAATTTTAGAGGTTTTTGATTGAAAATCGATGATTTTGATCGTGACTTTGATTCAATTGTCGTGAAATTTTCTCGCGAACTGTTTGTTGTGCTTGATCTATCCAGAAGTTTGCAGTTGATTCAGCAGGATTTGATGGTGATTTTGAAGGAATTCTCGGTAGCGGATGCATTCCTAGAAGTTTTCAAAAATTATTTAAAAAAAATTGTTTATCAGTTTATCTACTTACTATTGGTAAATCCTGGTAGAGCCCATATTTGGCTCATTAAACCCAACACAAGTATTGTCTTTGTTAACATGATAGTAAAGCACTATAATTAATGGGGTATTAGTGTGTTGATTTTATACTGCCGTACAAATATCAGATGAGTATTCAGTTATCAATCATTCAAGTACATAGTCAAGTGATTCGACTTTTGATAATTGTGATAACAAACAATAGTAGTCAAAAGGTCTTTATTCTCCATTGATAAGATTGGGAGTATTGCGAATTATTTTTCTTAATTATATTGAAATGTCTCTCAACTGGTCCAAGTGTCAAAAAACTTTCTTTACACAAAAGGATCTTTTATGGGTAATTTTTATATTAAAGCATTCCCCATACCAATGCGATTTTCCGTTGTCGCAGCGGCAACGACAATTTTCTCCCATATATCGCTCATAGGAGGAAGTTATCGTAGCCGCTGCGACAATGGAAAATCGCATTGGTGTTAGGAATACTTTATTCTTCTTTTCAACAGAAATCCGTAGAATTTCAATAATTACAGAAAGTTGTGTGTGGTAGTTAGTTAGTTACCTAGTCTATTCTAATAAAACCATGCATGAAAGATTCTAAACAGTTTGGAGCTTTTCTGCTAAAACGAGGGCTTTATGCATAATTAGTAGAGCCCGAATAATTGTGTTATAAAGCTTCCTGTTTACGAATAATATGTTCGTGGTTGTAGGATTCGAAATAAAATTCATCTGTTTGTTGTGCAGTTTAAACCTCTCTGGTTTTAACAACAAAAGCTTATTATTCTGCACAACTGGTTATAGTCCCTGGGAAATATCTTTTATTTTTGTTGAGAAAAAGTAGCCAAATCGGATAAAGATTAGAAAATCGGCTATGTCTAGACAAAGATTCATTAGTTATGATAACGAAAGAAATACCATGATTTTATATATAAGTGGAAGCGAGATAACTAATAGGACATGCCCTATTTTAAATACTGTGGTCGTGTGATCCTGCCAGTCAGTCAGTCAATTTTAAACCCTCCATTATCAAAGCGACTGGAAGTAGGAAATTAGTTATCACGCTTCAACTCACATGTAATATCATGTCATTTCCTTTGCTCTCATATCTATAAAAATCACACCAAAATAAAGTTCCATTTTTTTATATTTTTCCCAGTCTATTATCTTGCATTAGAGGGTGGTTTACAATAGAAATAAAATCTCCATTATCGATTCATAGTTATGTTGTTTTTATTAAAACATGTCCAAAAACTACACATATTTATCTACAATTGTTATTAAAATAAATATTAAATTATTTGTTTATAAATAAATAAATAAATTATTTTCTATGGTTTTTTATTATTATCACAGGCAGTAATTCCATCCCCTAAACAACTAGCGTACGACATTAACATGGGAATGACGTTCTGTTCCATAACACCAGTAAATAGATGTGCCCATGGCCCTTTTGCATAAACTCCCACATCTTCACCACCATGGGTTTCACTAATTAAAGGTGAATTTCCAGGGAATCTGTACTCCATATTAACTACAATCAATCAATTATTATAATAATTATTATTATTTTTCGACTGGTATTTGTAAAAACTTACACATATTATCTTTACTGACATCGTGCCGTTTTCCATTCTTATCCATTGGTTTGTAACCAGGCCCATTGGCATAATTTAGTATCAAATATGGTAAATTATCGGACGCTTCACCGGCTATACTTAGAACATTTGTACCACGCGGTGCATAACCACTGAAACTCATTGTATGTGCATGATCAGCAGTTACAATAATTAATGTTTCATTATCATTTGTTAAATCAATTGCTGTTTGAACAGCTTTAGAGAATTCAGTGGTTTCATTTAATGCTTTTTGTGCAGTAGCATCATGATGTCCCATATCAATACGTGCACCTTCAACAAACAAAAAATACCCATTTGTTGATTTTGATAATAGTTTTATAGCTGTTCGTGTCATTTCTTCAAGTGATGGTTCTTTCTTATAATCACGTTCTACATTATAACTAATATGTTGTGAATTGAAAAGACCCAATAGATAATCAATGGATGATGAATCAGTTTTTAATAAATCATCACGATTCCATACATATTTTGCTTTTTGTCCATTCAATTTCTTGTGATCTAACCATTCTTCAATTAAATCAATACCATCATGACGGTCACCATAGTGATTATCTGGATCACGAGTGGTTTTAGGTAGAAATTTTGATCGGCCACCACCTAGAATTACATTTAACTTTTTGCCAGTTTCATGGAATACTAATTGCCGGGCAATATCGTGACATTTAATAGAATTTTGACCATCTTTCAATACATCGGAATCACTTTCCCAATTACGTTCAGCTGTATGTGCATAAACACCAGCTGGTGAAGCATGTGTTACACGTGATGTTGTCACTAATCCAGTCATTTTACCTTTCAATTGTGCCAAATGTGCAAGTGAATGTACAAAATTTGTGCTATTTTGCATTGATTGACAATCATCACGTTTTACAGTACCCGTTACACCGATTGTACCATAATTGGCTTTAACACCACATAGATAAGCTGTGGCTGAGCATGCTGAATCGGCCACTTGAGCATCAACACAGTACGTCTAAAATTGTGAAAATTATCAAGTTCTGGAGTGTTTTAAATACAATCAAAGGGACAAATACCTTCGATAGGCCTGTATATGGAAACTGATCGAAAGCTAAATTTTTAGATTCACCACCTAAATAGACTCGTGCAGCTGATACGGTTGGTATCGACATACCATCACCAAGAAACATGATAATATTTTTGGCAATATCTATAAATAAATACTAATTAAAATGCGACTAGGGCAAGGACACACAATAGTTATTATATTAGGTATAGATTGCAATAAAATCGTAAAGAATCATAATTTGAGGTCATTTATTTATTATTATTAGTGTTTTTTACCGATCATGGTCATAAAATATGACATTAACACAATTCTTTGGAGTTACTATTGTATTCTTTGACTGGTATTTTAGACGATTTCAAAAATTTTGTCATTTATAGCTCGTGATTTTATCAATTTTGGTTGCTTAAATTATTTAAATTAGCTGCGATAAGGACACACCATGACATGATTTCGAGACTGAATTTTTAAATAATAGAAGACCCGCCCGGCCAGTCGAAAGATTTTAAAATTGTTAGGAAAAAGCAGATAAAAATCACTAAACAGGAATGGAAATGGGAAGAAAATGGAATGCAAAGTTTTCCTCATCAAATTGCACAACACTGGAAAAATCATGTGTAGATCAACTGTCTGCTCTAGATGAGAAAAATGAAAGTCAATAGGAAGTGATGAAGTACTGATAAAGTTTGCGTAATTATTTTAAATGGCACTTGAACTGCAAGGACCTTGCAACTGGATTTTTTCACGTTCATTTTAGAATAAAAAAGTCAACTACAGATTGTTATATCAAAGGGTAATTAGAAAAATTCAAAAAAGGCTTTAAATTCGTAGAAATGTCTCAAAGTACTCACTCTCGTTCAATCGTCTACTTAGACGTTCTTTAACTGATTTCTGTCCATTTTCGTACCAATAATCAGCTAGATTTTCTTCGTTTCTTGGGCATTTGATTGGAGTGGAACGTTTTGAGATTCTTTTTGAATCAATTGCATGTGGATGCATCCATTCATCATCTACAGGAATTTTATTAAACTTTCCTGACAGAAACAATCAACTAAACAACTCACCCTCAAATGCTGAAATTCCCGGCAATCTTTGAAATAAACTAAAATAACAACAAACTAACACAAATAAATAATCGAGGTACATTATTGTTAATTTGTCTATAAAACACTATATAGTGTGGTGATTTCGTACCAATATTAATAAGTAAATCTGACGACAAACCCCTCCACTTGTGTACAGTCCCCCGAATGTTATTGTTAAGCTCAGTCCCCAAAACTGACTGTTTGTAATACATTTTTGTTGATGTAATTTACTTTAAAACGAAAAATTTACACAAAGAGAAAGTGATTGCAGTAATGATAATGACACTTATTTGAACAGAAAATGCGTTTTTAAGTTCATTGTCGTGATCATGAACTTGTCGTACCACACAGTTGTTGTGTTGTTATTTTAAATGTTAATTATCTAGTATTAAGTTGTGTAATTTATTAAATTGCCCATTTAAATTGTTTTAAATTCTCCTTTAGAATTGAGTAATAACATTGTTTGATAAGATTGATAAAAAAGTAATAATTGAAAAAAATATAATAATTATTATTAATAATCCAGAAATACATAAAAATATCATTAATAATAATGCTTAATTTGTGGTTTTGATTTTTTTTTTTAAGTGTTACTCTATAATATTGAGTTGCGGTTTACTGATTTGTATAAATTGCGAATCAGTAGCGCATATCTATAGAATCAATGATCTTTATGATTAACAATTTCTTTTAAATTAATTTAATTTTTTCTTCCAATTCGTTAATTGAATTTAAATAAATTACATTTTACAGTCAACAAATATTAATAAAAATCCGGTAATTTCATTTTTATATAGGTCGTCACAGCAAAAAACGCCCTCCACCTATTTACAGAACTTTTATTTATTTTCTCATTTTTAAGCGACCTGATAGTATTTATTAATAATTATAAGCCCTTCTGTGAAGAGAATCTCCTTGAATTCTATTGATCTTATGGATATACATGTTAGCAGTCTGGTTATGGAGGTACCATCTAATGAGACACCCTATATATTAAGTACTATTGGTACACAAAACAATTAATTACTTTTGCACTTGCTTTTTACTATAAAATAAAACACGGTTAGTAGATACACGTTAAAACCGGCATAAAAATGAATTACGGCAGCTTTTTAGTTGTTTTTCTAAAAACTATAAATTTCTCTTCATTTTCGAAATAAATTACGACCACAATGTTATTTTTGAAATATTACTTTATACGTTATACATTATTAATAATTCAAAATTACTTTATATTTCTTATCACAATTGTAAATTAACGAGTACAAAATTAATCATTAGGGAACGCACACACCTATTCGGATCGAACGCATCGAATCGGACGTGTATTCTATTCTTCGTTTTGTATGAGGCAGTGCACATTGTAGACTCATAAAGATAAAATAGGGCACTATTTCAGTACATCCGATAAAAACAAGGTAAGGGTCCATTTGATACAGTATTGCTTCTTATACATAGGTGTCCGCAGCCCGAATTTCTGTCCTAAGTGTCTGAAACTTTTCCCATAAGACCTAGTGCTTTTATATTGGTTCCGATCAAGTGGACGTAGACCCTTAGGGTACATTCATATCGAAGAACCATCAATACTGTCGCACACGCAGACCGTTTTCGTTTAAAAGTACCGGTGAAGACATAATGTGCGAAACATGACGGTGCTTCAACGTGAACGGACCCTTGAAAGGACACTTCTTGCGAATGTAGCTGACGTTTAGTGAACTTGTGACTTATTCACATTATCGACATTGCATTGAACAGAGGAAGAACGAAAAGCAGGTCCCATGCGTCCGATATATATAATAAACAAATGTGCGCCTTCCCTTAATCTTCTTAAGAGTGTTTCCATTAGACCTGAACTTCAAGTGAAAAATTATCCAAAATTTCATTTTTTGATTTGAGCAAGTCCTACAAAATTAGAGAGACTACGAAAAATAAAAGCTCCAATCCTCCTTAAATTTTTATATTTTTTGCTATTTTTTTTTTCGTGTAAGTTACAGGATAAGACAGTGTTTTTTTTATGAATAAAACATGAAATTAATGGTAAGAATAATAATTAAGATAACCATATTTAAAGGTTGAGGATAAATGTTAGTCCCTGCATCGCCACTATTCCATATACAAGCATTAGTTTCACCTCTAATACACGATGCATATCCAATAATATGTGGTATAACATGTTGTTCCATAACACCATTGAATAAATGCGCCCATTGTCCTTTAGCAAATATCACAACATCTTCAGCACTATGTGTTGCTGAATCCAATGGAAATTGTGCTGGATATTGAAAATTTTTATCACTTAAATCATCCAGACTTAAATTATGTCGATGATTGTCTTGATAACCAACATAACCAGGCCCACCGGGGTAATTCAATATTGTGAATGGTAAACTATCATCGGCTAAATCAGCAATATTAAATATATTACTATTACGTTTCGGATAACCACCAAAACTCATTGTATGTGAATGGTCTGATGTTACAATTAATAAAGTATCATCATCTTGTGTTAAATCGACAGCTATTTGAACAGCTTTTGAAAATTCTAATGTTTCATCAATAGCTTTATGTGGTAATGTACTATGATGACCATAATCAATTAAACCACCTTCAACAAACAGTATATAGCCATCAGGATTTTTCTGTAAGATCTTGATTGCAGCTTCTGTCATTTCAGCTAGACTTGGATCTGCATCTTGATCACGATCTAAATTGTAATCCATATGACTGGAAGCGAATAATCCTAAAAGTTCAAAGAAATTTACATAAAAGTTTATTAGTGGCGTGAGTACGCGCTGGTTGGGCCCGTCCAGCAACTGTAGATAGTAAGTCAGTTATCATAACAAGGATAGCCGAATTGTGTCATCCTTACTGACAATGAGTAAATCATTCCCCACACCAATACGATGTTTCGTTGCCGTTACGGCAACCCATGAGTTCCAAATCTCAAGTCTACAGTCGCATTGGTGTGAGGAATGCTTTATTATCTCTGCTGGTCGGCCTAGCCAACACGTGCTAAAAACGCTATGTAGTTTCAAAAACAGAAACGAATACCCAAGAGATAGTCTGTTTCTTCAGTTAATCGTAAAAGTTGTGTACGGTTATGGATATATTGTGCATTTTTTGACTCGTTTTTCTTAATCTTCAACCACTCGTCAATCAAATTAACCCCATCCGATCGATAGCCTTCATCCCCTTCATCATCCAATGTAGCCGATGGTATCAAAGGGCCACGTCCACCACCCATTACAACATTCAAATTCCTACCGGTTTCACTATAAATCAATTGTTTAGCAATATCATCACATACTGTTGGATCTTGTTGCGATGAAATAATATCAGTATCGGCTTCCCAATATCTTGAAGCCGTATGTGCATAAACTCCTAAAAATTCTCGTAATTATTACCAAAAATTATCCTATAATTCATGAAATTACCAGCAGGAGAGGCATGTGTTACACGTGTTGTTGTAACTAATCCTGTACTTTTATTATTCTTCTGTGCATCACTAATTATCGAATAAACAAAATTATTCTTATCAGTCATAGTTTGACAGTCTTCAAATTGAACATTACCAGTAACACCAATTGTTCCAAAATTACCTTTAACACCACCTAGATAAGCTGTTGCTGTACATCCTGAATCTGGTACTTGATAATCAACACAATATGTTTTCGATATAGCTACATGTGGGAATTTTTCAAATGATAATTGTTCATTTTCATTGCCTTGATAGATTCGTGTTGCTGTTAATGTTGATAGAGACATACCATCACCCAAGAATAAGATTACATTTTTGGCGGTATCTTCAACAGAAATTTTCGACAAATTCGTGGAAATTAGTTAAAAAGCAAAGAAACAGGAAAGTACCTCGAATTAGTGGAAATCTTAACAATTTCTCTACAGTTTTATTTGCAAGTGTATTCCAATAAGTTGCTGAATTTTCATCATTTTCTTTGGTTGAAAATCCTTCTCTATCTGGTACGTTTTTGGGATGATAATGCATACGTTCATGATTTATTTGATATGAAACACAAATTGAAGTTGTAAAAAATACAAATATTAGAATTTTTGCCATGATTTATTAAAAAAACGACTTTATATCGACAATTTTTTATTGATTTAAATTTTCAGATCGATTTTTATTTATTTTATGTTTAGATAAAATCTGACAAATACCTTTTTTTTATTTTAAAACCGTGTCGATGTGCTTTGGTTTTTTATCAAGAATAATTTAGGATAGGATAGGTTTAAGCATTCTTCACACCAATGCGATTATTCGCAGGACCTTGAGAGCCCATAGCGGTAAATGGGTTTTGTTGGCGCAACAGTTGCAAAAGTTATTGCCGCACTGGCAACGAACAATCGTATTGGTGTGAGGCAGGCTTTACACTGGATAATTGAAACTTTTTGATCCTACCTCTTTGTTTCCTTTGTTGTCTCTTGATCATAGACGTACCTTTTCTCTTTTTTAGAGCTTAAGATAACACCTCTTATCAGCAACTCAAGGATCCAAGAACGTCTACCAAGTGGCTTAGCAGTTGGTGAAATGACGATACAATTTATCATATTTATTCGTTAACTATCCTAGTTCTTATCCTGTCTCTGAATTGTCATAATAATCCCCTTTTTTTGAGACTGTTGTGTGTCTGGGAAATAGGTTGGAAGTGACGCTGAAAATCCCCAACTTGAACAAAAGCTCTTAAATATTATATAATCAATTTGTTGTTTTTTTTTAAATTGAAACAATTGATTTTTGGCTAACGTTTTCAAGTATTTTCTGTTACAGATAAGATATTGCGTCAAAATCAAGTACCTTTTTGACTAAACCAGCATTTTCTAGGAACTTCTTGAGTACCTTTGAACACTTTCGTTTTCCGTCTATTGATCTTCAAACAGGGTCGGACTGGCTTACTTTGGCCCCTGGGATTTACAAAAAAGAACAAATCTTTTCAACTGATGATCAAAAAGAGATTATCGGTTCACGAAAACCCATTGGTTCCGAGTAAAGTCTCTCCATATGCCTTTCCTTGTCCAGTCCGGCTATGTTTTCAAAAGACAAATAAAAAATGGTCTAACAATTAAGTTGGGAATAATATGAATTATTTCTGATTAAAACACGCTATATTTAATAAAACAAGTTTACATAAATTGTTGATAGAATAAAATATAATAAATTATAAATTAATAAAATTTCATAATAAATTTACAAAAGATTTGTTCAATATACGTACAATTAAAAAATTATATAATAATTAATTTATCTTTTTGCAAAAATTATAGCCATTCTTCAATTTTATTACTCTTTTATTGTCTTTCTATTTATATAAATAACAATTTGCCAGAAAGATAATTACAAATATATATATTCCTTTATCCAATTATCTTCTAGCAAATCTGTAATAATAATAATAATAATAAGAACTATAATAGTAATTATTACAATAAACAATTATTACATATATACATATCTTTTTTTTTTGATAACATTTAATTCTGATAACATTGAAGGTATTTTTTGTTTTAAATTAAAATTAGAGGAGATCATGATTTTATCTAACAATGTATTTGAAAAAAAAACACAATTAAATTTAGAAAAAGCAAATAGAAAATTAGGAACGAATTCCAAAAAAGAATCTTGCATAAAATCACTTAAATTGTCTATAGAAAAATTGATTATTTATCTATCTAGGGAACGTGTAGACTTGGTTTTAATTAACTAATTGCAATAATATAGGTATTTTCTTCATTTTATACAATTTGTTGCCATTATATAGGTATTTAATAAAGTTTGTGGCTTTATACTTTTATTATTATTATAATTATTATTATTAAATCCAAGCATTATCCAACCGAACTATATATAAGGCCCTAAATTCATTCGATCAAAACAATGTTTTTCCCAAAAAAATAATCATTTTCTAAGACAAAGGCTTCTTTTAAGGGCAAAATTTCTATCTAATAATCTTTAAATTTGTCCTTGCAACAACCAAGGATTACAATTATCCACACCCTGTTCATGGCATTGTAGATTTTATCAAAAACAAATTGAAATGATTATGAATAAGTAAGTAGAAGAAGAATTATTATAAGCAGTGCTTTTCGTTTTTTTTGGTTTTATTTTTCTTTAAATTTTAAATATGAACCGTAATCAGTTAAGATAAATACAAGCTTTTTTTTGATACTTTTTGAATACATTTTCAAGCATTTTGTGCAATTTTTCTTTTTTGTTACTTTTATTATTTCGATTTTTTTTTTGGACCATTTTCATATAGAGTCTCCATCTAGTTCTTAGCAGTTAAGATGTTGACGAATTCTGTAAAAATATCAATTTTTTTTTAAATCTTTTCTGGATAATTTCCAATAAACTTACCTTCATAGTTAACTTGCCCATCACCATCTAAATCGGCTTCTTTAATCATATCATCAACTTCCTCTTCAGATAATCGTTCACCCAAACTGGTCATAACATGGCGTAACTCATTTGATGATATCAGACCATCATTGTTCTTATCAAAAACTCTATCACCATGAAGATAAAAATATATGAATTATTATAGTTGAAGCTCTCACATAAATTCTAACAACAAGAAAATAACAACAACAACAACCGCTTCCCGAAACTATACAACAAACATTTACTAGTTGTTTAGTTGATTAGTTGTTTCTACCCTTATTCTTTACTCGATATGAATGTAAATGTGGACATATGGGGGTGTTCGTTCTTGTAAAGCCTTCATTGTTGTTATGGTAAAAGAAAAAATACAGAAAACAGAAAGGGGGTGGAAATATAAATATTCTTTAGAAAATACTGCACCTACACACAAATATTACACATAAATATAAGAATTTGTCTTTTGTTGCTCGAGTTTTCTATTGTCGTCATTTTTTCTTTCAGATAAATTCAGTTCCTACTCAATTCAAGTTGTGTTTATGATAATTTCCAGTCGGTTACTACATATAACTGTAGCCAAACTCGCAACATTCAAGTTTATGACAAACCATTTTCAATTCTCTTCAAATTCTCGTTTCTTTTTATTCACATAGTGCCGTTATTATTATTTAATAGAGAGCATTTATGTAAATTTAATTGAATTTGAACAGGACTTGCGATATAATAGACTGGCACATTTTCGAAATATAATTAAGTTTGTTGTTGTTATTTTCTACAGTTTCATGAAACTTCAACGACAGTTAAGACAACAAAAGTAAAACAACCATAATATAGAAAACTTCACTTTGTTCTAATGTAATTAGAAGTCGTTCTCACCTAAAAGCTTCTTTCAGTTCCTCTTCACCATCGGCATCTTTCATTTTCTTCGACATCATTTGCAGGAACTCATTAAATTCTATTGTCCCATTACCATCTTGGTCGACTTCATTCACCATATCCCGTAATTCAGTTTCTGCAAAAAATAGAACAATACTGTAGATTGTAAAAAATTTGATCGATTAAAAAATAATTCATCAAAATTGCTTGGAAAACTTCAACCATCCGTTGGAAATTTCGAGTTCTTCTAGTGATCGTTTAAAGTTTTTGATACTTCAAAGTTGTTTTTTATGAAGACATATTGCTTAAAGTTGAAAAAAATTTGAGAGAGTTTAACTTATGTTGAAATATCGGCAATAGGATTTGCAATGGAATCGTCCTGAACCACATTTCAAGTTGATTTCAAGAAAGGACGAAAGAATACGCGTGACTTTAAAAAAAATTAACACAAATAACTCTTTAACTTTCATATTTTACGATTTATATTATGAATTGTCAGTCGTTTCCGACACGTGGGCCATTCTGTTTCTAAAGCTTTTCTTTAAGTATTCCTTTGACCCTGAATTTTATGATAAATCTGGATTGTTTATCCGGATTTTATTGCCTCCAACTTCCAGACAGAATGAACTTGTTATTTATATAATAATGAATACAGGCTTTTATCGGAATTCTTTTGAGTAAAAAAACTACCACACAGACTAACCTGTTGGTCGTTGTCCCAACGACCGCATCACCACCCCCAATTCAGCCATTGTAATAGTACCATCTTCATCTTTATCGAATAACATAAAAGCTTCCTTAAATTCGGCAACTTGGTCCTCTGACAGTCCATATTCTGTCTGCAACAAGCACGAAACATTATCATTAATAATATCGGTCGTTAGCTAATGTATTTTTCTGGTCCCTAATTCAATCAGAACTGTAGCCCAGAAAACTCACAGATGTTTGAATAACATCTAAATTACTAGTGAGTCGTCGTAAACGTGAATACTCTTGGCCATACCGTTGGTCATTTGCTGTCATTCTTTCTCACAGCAAAGCAAAGAACAATAATTGAACCGAACTGGTAAAAACTAATTGAGAATTCTAGCGAATTTTAATATATATGTCCGATATAAAACGTTCTAAAACTAACAACTAAAGAGAAATTCATGTTTATATAACCTAGTATTTATTTACAACGTTGTTGGCAGACGACAAGCTACAAAACGAGCTTATTATAAGTTTCTGAAATAATTCAGATGGAAAGTTGCCCGATTCAACACAATCAACTTCAACTTGGACAATATTGAAATTGGAGATTATACTACAGATCATGGAACATCATTAAAAAGGAAACAATACAAGAGTCAACGAATTAGTCCTCTATCATTAACGAAATCCATTTGATTGGATCGAATAGCTTTTATATATCGTAGAAAATTACATATCAGCTTAACGTTTCATTATCTTGGTTACAAGAAGCTTATTGCGTCCTTCAAAATCCTTGCCTTGATCCGTCTATTTTTGGATTTTTCCCATATTTTTTTTTGTCCTATTGTTAGAATAGACTCCTTTCTGTTTTTTGCCCTTTAGTTTTTTTTTACAATTTCAATTTACCAGACAATTCTAAATTGTCGCCCACTTAATATTCCTTTGTTGTCTCTCGGTACCGGTTTGGTGTAAATTTAGATTAAATCCAAAAGTGGTAATTAAACAACAGCAACAATTTAATGAATTCATCACTGCTATTTTTAAGCAACAACAACAAAGATAAATTCCATAAATTCCGTTTTAAGCAGTCGCCAAAATATAGGTATGCGCTGCTGTGTTTTATTTTCAGCAACTTCCCGCCGGTTTCACAAATTAGTCAAATTTTTGCTACAATTTTGCCTCATCAACAACCAAAAGAGTGGAATGATAGTCATAAATACAATAATGATGGATTAAAAATAAATTATTTTAAAAATTTTCGAAAATCTCTTCCTGTTTAATAAACATCGCCATTTAACTGTCAACGTTTCGAATAATATTTTAAATTGAAATTTATATGAATCCGTTTCAAGATCGGCGACGTCGACGGCAATGACGACGTCTTCGCCGACGCTATCTCTACTGTGTTAGATAAAATTAGGTTAGAGTTACCTCGACATCGTCGTCGTCGTCGTCGTCGTCGTCGTCGTCGTCGTCGTCGTCGCCACGACGCTATCCAAATTTAATCACGTTCCGTTTTGAATATATAACCCACCTATTTACATGTATAGTGAATGTTGGTGTTCATTCTTTTTTCGTCGGTAGCGCATATATAGTCGGATCATTGTGGAATTTCAGGAAATATTCGGATTTTTCTCTAGATTCAATATAACATCAACAATTTTGAGAGGATGGGGACAAATTGGAGAGAAGGATTTTATGGAAATTGTTTAACATTGACTCATGGACAGTATTTTTTGCAAATCGTCATACTTTCGTTATGAATCTGTACGCTTTTATAAACTTTATTCTATTTTATAAGTTTCTGATTCATTGTTCATTTATTGCTAAAAATACCTCTAAGGTGTCGCAATTGTGTACGAGATATTTTTATTTTATTAGTTTTTCCAAAATAAATCAGTCTTTAATATTGAGAAGCCACAACCCATCTGGATAAATCGATAGTTCTGATAACACTCCAGCATAAATATTCTTGTCTCCTAGGATTCCTTGAAAGACAACCTTTTTCTTGTTTCTATCCTTCGAGGTAACAGAATTTGACAGCATATCTCATATCTAAATTCAATTTTCCATTTTTTCTCTCTAATATATCGATGGTCTTCTTCAGAAGCTTTGTGTGTATTCGACTCTTGTGGCAATATTTGAATACTAAAAACGGTAATCTGTATCGTAAAAGCCTCCCGCTTTTCTTTTATATTAAATGGTATCTCGTGGGAAGTATTCCTGTCCAAACTTATGATCATTCTCTAAATAGAACGGTGTAATTAATCCAATTTGTCATCCGAAAAGTCTGCTTTATATCGCCTAAAGATAACATTTTTTGTAATACTTGTTTATAATCAAATAAAAATCGGCATGAAGTCATAATTATTTTGAAAAATTAGACGAAAACGCGTGTCAGTTAAAAATAAAACAATCTGTTTTCGATTCAATTAATTACTAACAATAATAGAAGAGCTGTAGAGTAATTTTCCATGGTTATTTTTATTTTACCAATATCCTTGTTCATATATAATATTAAAATTGAAAATGACATTGTCAAAACAAGACAAAACGACAATGTTTGCCTATTTTTCCATTTTCTTGTCAAAATTCGTTATCCATTCATATTTTCTATTCTATTATATATGACAAGCATCTTCAATACGAAATCCTCCATCTCTACCGTGCCCATTTTTAATGGGAAAAAGTTACCCAAATAATACTTAACTTACCAAATTAATTGTAACAATTAGATCGTGTTGATGATGTTTGCCTTTCTTCGGTTTCTTTGTTGTTTTATTAACAGCAGCAGCAGCAGCAGCTACCTTAGCTGGTGCTTGTTTAATTGGTTGTCCTTTCTGTGCTGTTGCTGTCTTTTGGGGTGGTTTTGTTGTTCCCTTCTGTTGATTATTTTTCGTTCCATGTGTTGGTGTTCGTTGGCCAGCTTGAATTTTCTGAACGACATGTCCATCGGCTGGTTTATTACGAGCCTGAAAATAAAAAAAAAAACAAAAACATAAAATCATAAATAACAATAATAGAAATTTTCACTTTCGTTTCGGTTAGCAATAATTCCGACAACCTTTTGTTTATTATTATCATCATCATCACTGTTTTGATGATGATTATATTTAGATATTTTTATAGATTCTCGTGTGGATATTTCATTGTCAGTTGTATTTTGAGAGAAATCATCATGTGTAGGTGGACAATTTTAAAGTCATCAACAAAATCGATATACCTATCTTTATAACAATAACGACTGGGATTAATGAGAAGAATGATCAAATCAATTTTATAACAAACGAAAAAAAAAGGGTTAATAATAACAATAAACAATCTGAAGCAAAATCAAAATATTAAATTTAATGATTGCCAATAAAAAAACAACAAAAATATTTGTGAAAATATCGTTTATAACAGCATCCGGTTGGCTCGATTTCCAACACGTTGAAACAAAAACTTTTAAAAATATCTATCATCATTACTTTAAATAAAATCAAACGAAAATAAATTTGATTTCAAATAATTTATAATAAAATCAAAAAATTGATTTTGAAACACATTTTCAAGGAAATGCTGAATGCACCCAAAAAAATGATGATATATTTCTGATTTTTGGATACGTTCACTATTTGTACACCTGTTGTTAGATAAAATTTTCGTTTGATATTTGCAACTGTTACAGTTTCTCACTGGCAATGCTGATTGAATTTGTCAAGTTCACGATCACTAAATTGCAGTTCAAAGAAAAGAAAAGACAGATCAAAATCATTCATGAATATTTCATAATTAGAGAGTTTTTCCATTGAAAATAGTAATATTTGTGAGTTGAATTGAAAGTTTGATTTGTTTTCTTCTACAGTAGAACTAACGATCAGAGGTACAACGAATGCACGGCTATAGCGTACAAATTTCTATTTGTTTCACGGTTATATCGAACGAAGGTTTCTCAAGGCAATTCCAAAAGTCTACAAAGGACACAAAATCAGTGCACGTTCGATTCTAAAAGGATACCCTTATCTAACAGCATGTCCACTAAAAAACTACACTGGCAGAGGACTGTAACCAGTCATATGATGCGGTATTTTTTTGCTTTCAGGTATCTTTGTTGAAAATATCGAGCCGTAAACGTAAAATTTTACTTGTTTCTAAGAAAAAAACGTAAATGTTTGTGAGTTTCAAAATATAAAATTGTACCATTTTCTCGACTTTACGGTTGTAACAAATAACAGCTATAACGAACTAATTTTTGGGGTCGCGTGAAATCCGTTATAACCGAGTTTTACTGGATTTGTTTCGACGATTTTAGATTCGACAGTTTGCATAAAATTGAAGAGAAAAATTAGAAAAAATATCTAAACAGGTAAAGGTGTCAATGTCTTTACAGACAAAACAAATTTTTCACAAATAGCCAATAAAAAACAATAAACAAATATTTTGAAAATTGCCTAATTGTTTCTAAAATTGAAGACGAAGCTTGCACCTAATGAAGCTAAATACAAACGACTGGATATTTTCAACTCAATTGACACAAACAAGAAAAGCAATAATGGAAAAATGTAAACCAATTAGTGATGCCAAAATTATCCTATTGGATCTAGTTGTACGATGTTTGGTAGATTTTGGTCAGCGTCAAATTTGTTTAAGAGTATCTGGCCTTTTACAATATTTTTGAATGAAAATTAGTGTGAAAATTAAGATTGGTGGGATGTTAAATTGGATTATAGGGTTTGAAATTATATATAATTAACAATACTGGAATTCCATTCGTATTTTCCATTTATATTTCGAATGGAATCAAATACTGTAGGACCCACATCCTGTCAGAATCAGAATAATTGAGTATTTTGAGAATTTGTGGTTTTTGTCCAAAAGAAAAATACCAAGAGAGATTCCACTCGTGAAACATGTCGAGGTCCCCACCAATATTTCAGTCGATTGCGAATTCTAAATATAAAATCCATAATATTAAACTGATGCGGGTGTACAGCGAGTGGACTATTGTACATCTTCTAATATTATTGTATGTACAAGCACCACTCCACACACACTCTTTACACCACTTGAACACCTCCTATATAGGTGTGTTATAGTTATAAAGAGTGCAAACTGGCGAGATTATCAGTCTTATAATACGGGCTCGATCGATACCATCCTCCTGTACCACTGTCATCATCATCAATAACAATTGTCGTAATAATGGTCAGTTTCTAAGGGATGTTGCGATATTTAACCTTAGTGAAAAGTGGTGATTTCTGTGAAGAACCGTTAGATTTATCAGGAAATTCACCAAGAATTTCTCGTTTCCGGCATTCAATCATAAAAGTTGATAACAGCAGGTTTTGGGGTGGTTGATTTAAAAATTTTTACGTGTTAGCCTAAAATTATATACAAATTCTTATCAATTAGATTTTTTTTGTTGCTTTTCTTGATAAAACTACCGCCATGCTTGTTACCGGTATAATTCCGGTTGAATTTATTGCACGTCAAGATCTAAGGGTTAGATACCTTGAACGACCCAACTTTCTCGAACAATAAATGTTGTTTAATATACCGCTGATCGGAAAAAAAAAGATAATAAATTCCCTCTATCTATCTTTCTTTCATTGAATAATTATAATATAATTATACAATTTGTATTGATTTCTTATCGGAAATTTATTGTTTCAGGCTGAAGGTTTAGATGATGAGCAAGTTAAATGTAAGTAATTTGTTTTACTATCATTTTTTGCCTTTTCTGTGTGCAGTATGTGAGTATTTGTTAGTAAATTTGTTCGTCCGTGTATTATGATTTTGTAATTAATTATTAAAATGCCCCAATGTTGACCTCGAAATCAAACACAATTGTTTAGATCTAAATTGCCTGCCTTGTTTTAAGGATTATCGATTTAATGATGATTTTGTCCGTTCTGTATTGCTTTTCAGGCAAAATTATGGAATGCTTTTCATGCCAAACCCTTTAATTGAATTCACCGAACTTTATTTTCTAAATTAACTCGTTTTCAAAACTCATCCGTGGTTTGTTGAAAGTGAATTCCAAATTTTTAAATAAATTACTCATTTACTCGAAACTGTTCGTTTCGTTTTGGCAATTTTTAAACGTTTCCCTTCCAGATTCAATCAATTTTTAATCATTGTCTGAATTCTTGGAAATTTTTCAGCGTTCTCTCCAATAATTTATGGCCCCGTCTCGATGTTTCGTTATTTTTTTTCACAATAAACCAAACAAAACTCACTTGAATTTTTGTATTTAAAAACTCAGCTTTATATACTTTTTTGTTTAAAAACGAATACAAATTTGCGTGCATTTCTTCGTAACAGGTCAACAACAAGATATCATCAACAATAGTAATATTTTTACAAAAATCATCTATTAAATCTCGAAAGAAAAACCACTCAAATCTAGATTTTCAAAACGTATTTTATTATAATAAATCTCCATTATCGAATCTTCTGTATAATCAGAGATCAACCTGACGAAATCCTCGTGAAATACAAAAACAATCAATCATCTGCCTCACTATTTTCCAGTTAGCAGTAGTAGCGATGATGAGACGGACGGGCAAAAAAAATGATTGTGAAAATTTCAACACTAATTGCTGCTTATGTGTCACATTTTTATTTTTATATATCTAGTATATTCCTACATCATGTAAACATCTGGCGCCCGAATTCTTGCTGTGTACCACAAACACAATTTTTTTGATTGTAATGTGTTATTTTGTAAAAAAAATGTTTCAGTACTTAAAAGGGCTTTTTCCATGTTCGATTCGAGCAAAAAGGGCTGCATTGAAAAAGAGAAAGTTAGGACAATATTGACAACTTTAGGACATACGTATGATGAACAAGAACTGGATGTATTACTTGCAAAAGAGGATCCTAATAGTAAGTGTTAGAGTTTAGTTCTCGCCCGGCGCATCCACCAAAATTGCATTTGCAATTTACGGTGCATCTCTACAAATAAATATTTTCAACAATTTAAATGCAATTATGGTGGAATTAGTTGGAATTTATCTCTCTAGATGATACATGATAATTGCTAAAGACGAGGTTTTCACGAGATATTGATTAGAATTTCATACACGAATCCTTCGAGAAACTTTCAGGAATATTAATTAAACCTTGGACGGGTGGAGTAATCAATATTTATGATGATTTACAACTCTTCAAGGAATATTATTCATGTTTGCTATTTAAATATTAAAAATTATAACAATAAATTGAATAAATAACGTGGCAATTATTATACATGCCCTACAAAGGGTTCTTCCGTATTTCATTATTCTGAACTTCTGTCAATATGACCATATTCTTGTCGTCTATTTGTCGACAAGCAGTAAAATCCAGATCAGATTGTTCCTGTTGTCGTTTTTTTTTTTGGAGAAGAGACAAGTCTATTTTATTTCCTTATGAATTCAACGAAAATTTGTTTGTTTTTCCTACATCGTCCTTGCCACACGCATATTTTAATTGAAATATACATTTTTTTTATGTAACAACTTTATCTTATCACATTTTTTATTCCTTTGAAATCTTTAACAATCGAACATGACAAGCAAAAATATTCTGGCACAGTTCCTGAAATAACTTGAAACCATTTCAGTCCTCTTCTCTCCTCAAATCTTTTTTTCTTCTTCTACTCTTTCGTTTTCTTTACTCGCTCTCATCGTATTTCACAATCCAATCCATCTTTTACCTCGATCAAAGTTTACTTCTTTTTTTTTCGACAAAGACAAGGACAATATCTCCCAAAAAACCAGTTACAATCAAGTTAAATATTTGATGATGAATGTTCTTTGTCGATTTCGTACACATATGTCGTTGAAACAATCAAGTAGAGGGCCAATCAAATGGTATCCGTTTCGTTTGAATGTAATTAGAAAAGATTGAAGATTTCAGGTAGATTTTATTGATTTTCGGGCGTGGTCCTGGCGGAATTTCATTGAAATCATTGGATTTTTTTGTGTGTCTAGTTGAATAGGATTAATTAAACAACTGGCAAGGACAACAAACTTTTTACATTTCTCCAAGAGATCTTTTGATATTTTGCGATCCTGAAATATTTTGGGCGGGAGCCAGAGGTGGATTCGAGAAAATTTTGAAATTTGTTCCAATTCCTATATGCAATCAAATTGATGACTAATTGGATGTGAATTATTGGCAATAATTCCGATATTTGTGTCGCCTTGTTAGTCAACAAAAAAAAAAAAATAATAAATTCTTTACACAATTTCCTGTGTCGTTTATTTATTTTTTTTTTGGTGTTGTCAAAAATTTCACTCTGTTCTAATGGTTTTCCTTCATTTATAATTTCTTTAAGTGACAGCTTGGTGCTACACGCGAAAAAAATTTTCAGGTTTCACCTCACGTTCTTCAGTTATTGGAATTTTTTCGACACAGCAATCAACATTTATGTATTCTCAGTTTCAGACAGTGTCACTTTTTTTTAATAAAAAATGTAAATAAGGGGTTCATAATTCACATTCCGGCGATTTCATGACTTCCTACATTTTATCGAAATATTTGTAAATTTCAGTAATTTTCAATATTTGTCATCAATTCGATCTAAAGAAATACATTTTTTGCCACTATTAAAGATAATGTTGGCGGATTTTATTTGAAACGTAGGCAAAATTTCGAACTTCAATATAACAACGTCCGAGTTTTATAGAGCCTGTTTCAAATCTCTAAGGATTTCGATATGAAAATTTCAATAGACGACGTGATTGCGTGCCTATTCCCTATTTTCCAACACCCATCGTCCTCGTCTATGTATCATCAATGTCGCCAATATCACTTTCACTTCACATCGAAAACTTTTCTACTAAATAATTGAATCGGCACCGGAGCAATTCCCAATATCGCCACTCCAACTACCCTCTACTTGAATTATAAATTTAACACTTTTTTTCGGGAAAGTTTCAATGAAATATTGTTTGGGGGAAAACTTGGGCAATGACAATCAATTGAATCTTTTTGGTGTTTTATTAGATTCTGGTCAAGTGAATTTCGATGCATTCTGTCGGGTAGCTGGGCATTTCTTTGAGAATGAAGATGATGAAGCATTACAGAAAGAATTGAAAGAAGCATTTCGATTGTACGATAAAGAAGGTAATGGTTATATACCGACATCGAGTTTACGGGAGATTCTAGCTGCATTAGATGATCAATTAACGCATGATCAATTGAATGAGATGATTGCTGAAATTGATACGGATTCATCTGGTACTGTGGACTTTGAAGGTAAACTATTTTAGAAAAAGCTTCGAAAATAAAATGATTCACAATTTTTTTTGTTAGAATTCATGGAAATGATGACCGGTGATTAGAATCTGAACAACTATCTTTTATTTACTATTTTATTGTTGGAAAATGATTAAAAATGATTGAATAAAAACTAAAAAATTTTGTTATTGTTGTTTTATTTCATTTCTGTACAATAAGCAGACCCAGTTTCGCATATCTCCGGTCGTTTATTAACGAAACTGGACGCATTTAGAAAACATTGTGGGTAAATCTGCATATGTTTTTTTGTATACCAACATGTTGAACCAAAACATTAGTAACCGATTTGGACATAGTTTGTGTCTATATTATGAAAATCGATTTCTTTTTATTTGAATTACTTTCAGTGCAGCCTGAAAGCTTACGATAAGACCAACAAAAAGCTTTACAGATGAAAGACCAGTCATTCTATACACACACACCATATAGCTGACAGGATTTTACTACCGAATCAAAAAACTAAAAAAAAAATAAAAAGAGGAATCCAACAACAAAAAGGAATCGATAATTTCTCTTATCAAGCTTTTGTTGAAATCTCATTTCGATATTGTACGAATTACAAAAGGAGATAAAACTAAAAAATTGCAGATTAATCGGGCACGAGTTGTATTCACCGGAATTTCCATCTCTTACGTGTTTTGATTAAAATTTTCGACAATCAGGGTTTTTATTATCAATTCTTAATGAAGGTCAAGATCGTTATCCTGCGGAGAATTAAAATATGGATATATTTGCTGAAAAAAAGTTTAGTTCAAAATAAATTAGCTCGAGAAAGACAATTGTGCCAATTCAGGATTTTAATTTCAGGCTTCAGTTTTGAAAAATGAAACACACAAAAATTGACTGAACACAATTGTTTTGATTATGCTGACGCTATGCAATATTACACAAAAGCTTGAAGTTATGGCGTTATGGCTGTTATGGAAGATTTACAATGTAAAAATGTCTGGAGACAAAACGTAATTTGTATGCGCATTTTTTAGTGTTTTCTACCTAAATTACGCTAATCTTATACGTATTTTAAACTCAACATTTCCTTTATCTTAAATTTCTGCTATAAATACAGCTGTTTCAGTGGAATTTGTCAAAATGAAGTTTGCAAAAGTAGCATGCAAATCATGCTTACAACCTCAATTTTGTTAAATCACTAATCACTAATCAAGCCAAAATATCTAAAACTAGTATACTTTCTAGTGAAACAATTTGAATTGACTTGTAATTATTTCAAATTATTTCATTTTTGGCTGCAAATCAAAGCGACTTACCTACAGGAATCTTCGATATCTTTAAAGCATATTTTTAATTTTTCAGTAATTTAATAGTAATTTCGGACTGTTTGCCATTTTGAATGAAGTTTTGTGAATTAGATAATTCTTTGTTAGAGGAACGAAATAAGATCACGGAAAATTGTGTATAAAGTGTACTCTCTCCAAGTTTCAAGTTGGAGACGACTTGAATTTATTAGTTCTTTGTCTATTTGTTTATTTGTGTTAGTTGTTCTGGAACAAGATGCAACCAAGAAAACTGGAACAAGCATCTAAATAAAAATGAAAATAAAATCAACAAAAATTTCCAAAAAGAAAAAAAACTAAAAATAGATAAGACAAGAATAAAAGTGGTAAAATAGAGGAAAATCTAGAAACTAGCTGGCATACTCTCTACATTGTTCTAGTGTTCATTCTAATAAAACTAGTCTCAAAAAAATTACCTATTTTTATTTTGCAAAAAAATCGCTATTACTGTTATTATTATTTTTATCATTACTCTGATTTACCTGACTCAGACTTCTATAGCTACTTGCGCTTCCACTGCGCGCCTGCAAACAAACAAGTTTATGTGAACCAGAAAGAATTAGAGATTGAAAAAATGATGAATTTATTGAAAAAAAAGACGGAAATTAAAGAAAAATAACTAAATTAATGATAGAAGTAGATCTATATGGAAGAATGATAAAAAAAGCATAATAAAGAGTGAGAGTGAAATCGACATTATTCTAATGGTAATGGTATATCGTGGATCGTTTTTTATGTTTGTTATCAAAGCCTAGTGTTGGCGTGGTATAGATGCTATCGAAAGGCTAGAAGCCGTTTCTTTTTGGTGGTTTAGTGGAATTTATAGCATTTCAGGTGTATACAGGTCGTGGACCATCAACACAGTGTGTAGGTGAACAAACATTCATTCAACAATTCCTTCAAATTTTTCTATTTCAAGCCGCCTTTATCCACTTCAAGGATCTACTTTTAGTCCTTCACCTGTATTTGTCAAAATAAGCATATCTGTGCATGTGTATACGTTGGAATTCACGCACAATAACTCAAAAAATCCCCGATTTAATCTAACAAAATCCGAAAATATACTTTATGCCTACGAGTTTGTATTATTTTTAATAACGAAATTTTCCGATTATCTTTACCTAAAAATAACACAGAAGTAATAAAAATGTTGTTTTTTGTTGCGTTTAAATAAAACAACGAGAACTCTACGTATTCTCAAGGTAGATATCTATCCGTAAATTGAACGATTTATTAGCATATCAGCCTCTTCCTCACTCTCACCACAAACTATCAAACAAAACACATTTCTACACCCATTTCTCTCGTTCCACCCCTTTTATTCTAACAACAACTCTTCAAACTAGGTTACCAAGTCTGCATTATACGAGTAGTAGATTGCTTAAGACCCGTATAATATAGTAGAAGAGTGAATCGATTCTTAATTTCCTGCTAGTAATAGAGCAAGTTTTTCTCTTCGTTCACCTACTTATTTTCCTCTTGTTTAAAAAAAAAGTTTGAATTTAGCACCTGCATAGCAACGTATCATAAATCCTCAATCTTTCCGTTGTTGAATTGCTTTGAGAATTTTTTTTCTGCCACCCCTAAATTTATTGTCAATAGAAACAACTACCTTGTGTCTCCGGCTTCTTGAATAAGAAAATTTGGCCCAGCATTTTTTACAACAATTCATGTAAACAGTATTAGTATTATTATTATTGTTTACTATTACATCATAGTAAATTACGTTCCCTCCAAAATTCTTTCCTGTAAAATAGGTCGTTATTCATGTCAACTTTAATGAGAACTGACTAAACTGATAAATAAAGGACGCGATGGGAGGACAGGATGAATTCCAGTAGGACGTGTTATTGTTGAATACCTGCTCAGTTTCATTAAGGTGCTTCGTCGTATGCATAGAAACAACGGGAAGATAAAGAGGAAATTCCAGGAGGCAATAGGGAATTTTCAAAGAAAATCCGAGTATTTTTTATATGGATTATGGACCTATTCCAGGACAATTTAGGAAAAAATGTATTTAATAGAAAAAATCGTAGAGTAAAACAATCAGAATGTGACACAATAATCAATAATCAAATAGTCTCAGTATTAGTCAATGTCAAGGAACACTTAGCTTTACCATCAAATATTTATTACAACTTTCTGTACAATATCTGCTTAGATTATGCGTTAAAACCGAATAAACGGAAATTATTGGATTTAGTTTCTCGTTTGCCAATTAATTCGTATTTACAATCACTACACAATATATTATACATTTAATACAATAATAATGAAATGAAATGAAATCCTGTAATACCTACGACTTGTTAAACGTAAAATTAATAATGGAAACATTCAATATACAATTACCTTACTTCTGTTTCTTGGAGCAAAGTCTTCCTTTGACGTTTTCCTTCTTTTATCTTTGAGAATCATTCGAGCAGCCGCGAATGCCATATTATATGTATTTATTTATTTATATTATTGCTTTCAATATATTTTCTTTTATGTAAAATTTTGTTAGATTGTTTGAATAAGAAAACAACGATATACAAGAAAACGAAATATTTCACATTAACATTGCTTTTGTACTTTATTGCTATCTGTTAGAATTTCCGGCCCTCTTTTTTTTCTCTCTAAATATCTTCAACAATAACAATAAAAGTGATTATTGCCATTTCTTCCCTAATTACCGGCTGGTTTTAATTATCACCCTTATTACAATCACGGGGACAATTTTCCAAATGTTTGATTTTCTGAAATATTGGGACAAATTGGACGTTATAGTCGAATAAATAGAATAATTTACTTTTTAATTGAAACGGTAACGAAACGGAACTGTTTATCTACATAAATGGAGTATTTAAATTTTTGTTTTTGAACCACTGTTTCTATCGTTAATACTTAATAATAATAACAATAAAAAATATATATAAATTATTGAAATTTATTGATTTCATATAAATAATTTATGAAAAAAGTTCCCAAACAATGTCCAACAATTATTTGTAAGAGAAGTTTTTTTGTCTAAACGGTCGTTTCCCTTGAAATTATTAAAGTTACATTAGAAAAGTTCCTAAATGGATAGAAAAAAAACTGCATTTATATTAATGTTCCCATTAGAAAGTCTAATCGAAAAAATTGTGTTTATACTGATAGCAATCAATAAATGTAGAGGTAAATGTAACTTTCAACAATAGGTACAACTAAAAGCTTTAACGAAACTGGAAAGTATAACAAAAAAAAACGACAAAAACTAGTTAAACTAAAGGAGGTATTTAAAAAAACAACAACAAATTTTCGATAGAAACGCCTAAAATATAGGGAAAATGAAATAAGAGGACCAGGCGAAGAAATGAATAATAGCAGATCAGCAACCCAGAAACCCAGTTCCGGAGACCACCTGCGTATTCTTATTTTGCCTCATGATTGCGGAACATTGCTTAGGTAGGTAATTTTGATTAAATAGACTGAAAACACTTGAAAAATTTCCCAGAAATCTACACCTAAAGGATCAGGATTAATAAAAAAAGAGATAGAAGTGCAAAACAATGTACTAAATGTGTTATCAATTGACTTATCGCCCGGAAGCCAAAAATACATTTTATCCACAATGTCATTTCTTCGAGCATGTCTCACATTAACATTCAAGGTGTGAACTAAACTATTGATTTTCATCTATATACACATGTGTGTATTATACGTGTAAGTTAATTTTCTGTAGAAAAAGCCATACGGTGTTATTAAATATACCTTTTTCGATATGAAACTGTATCAATTTCGTTTGAAATCTGCAGTCCGTTTTACTGTATACCGTCGTGTACTGTGTTTACATAAACAAATCGATATATTTAGAGTGCTTTCAAATCAAATATTGTCTATTTATTTTTGTCAAATTGAATGAAGTGTATACCTTTACATTGCCGATACGTTTTAATATCATTTTAGGAATTTTGATCGAATTATTTGTATGTTTAGGCCTTGAGCAAAATCGCTTTATCTACACGTACCCTGTATAAGATGCACAAAAGGCTATAAATGTTTAATGCTCACTCAACACACCTTAAGGATAATAACATATTGTATTGTATTGTATTCAATGTTCTGAATAGATTAAACCATTCCCACTCGTCCTAGATTCAAAAAACAATCATTGCAAATTTGTTGACTTAATGGATTTTTAAAGTTTTTCAATCGGTTCTGTTGATATTTTTTCTGGCTGTTGTTGTCCTGGGAAACAGTGTAAAATTTTCGGTATAAAACGGTAAAGAATTTAATTTCCCTTACGAATCAAGGCTGTATTATTAAAACACACGCCTACGACTTGTTTCATTTATTAATATCAGTAGGAAAGATTTCGTTGTTGATAATAATGGTGGACGAATTTGATTGACGTCAAGAAAAATCTCGTAACTTTCTCATCAGATTTATTTTTATTAAAAATATGTTTATTAGAAGTTCTGTTGAATTTTAAATTGAAGCAAGATACAACGATTTAATTAACATTTATAATTACAAAATTCATTGAAATTTTATTTCGAGTTTTTGGGTTTTTGAAGATCAATGTTTGTTATCTGCAGTGAAGCTTCTTACTAAGCCGATTACAGTTGATCGAAAACTCCATAAACAGAGTCGGGTGTATAAATATCTTATACAAGTATCATTACGGTGATAGATTGAGGAAACAGTCAAAAATTCCCACTTTTCAGATAAAGTCACTGATCCCTTTTCCACCTCACAGATACGAGAAACTTCATCCCTTTAAACTCGCAAAAAACATCAAAGTCTAACAACACTTATACTAGAAGAGGTTACTCAACAAAAAAAGAGGATCGAAAATATAAATATCAAAGGAAAATATAGAGAAAGATTTACAAAAATAATAAAAATTGCAACTAGAAAGAAATGATGTCGAATGTCGACTAGTTGACTTTATTTTCTTGAAACAGTAGGAAATTATTGCTTTTGTTCGGTTTTATGCGACACATAAAATTCGTATCTAGTTGAAAATGCAATAAATTTGTTTTTGAAAATATAAAATGGCAAAAATTCAAACGAAGTAGCAAAGGTGTAATTTTGGTGGATGCGCCGGGCGAAAATGTTACATGCGTGTTTACAAATTGTTTTTAGACAAACGAATGAAACTAGATGAACAAAATTTGAAGTTTTTCAGCTATTTAGCTACAGTGATTAATGAGCAAAAGAAAATTTCAAGTTAATTAATGCTGATTTTGTAGTTACACGGAAAAAAGTCGACAGCAACTACCAACTAGCGATCGGGCAAAAATTTCCTAAATGGAAAGTTTACTAATCAATTATATCCTACGAGGAGGATTTTTCGATAACGAAAATATCAATGTGCAGGTTTACTGTTTTCGGTCGTCTATTATCGATCCAATACACACGTTTGCTTTGCTTTAACGGAACCCATTCAAGTTGTTGTTTGCAAAACAATTCCAACCAAGACCCTCTGTTGTTGCACTTGTCTAGTGTTAATAAGTACTTTGCATCAATCCCCATCGTCATTATCATCAATAAATTTTGTCCCCCATATCCGCCTGTCTCTGTCCCACCGTTCCTATATAAACAACACTTTGATCCAACCGGAATACAGAGAGAGAGGCTCTTATTAGATCTTGTCAACTAGAAACCCGTTTTCAGGAAACTATCACAACCGCACACCAGATGGATCTTTCAATTGAATTCAATAGGAATTTAAACGTAATTAAATAAATCTATATAACACGTAATTTGTGGCTTAATTAAGAGTACATTTGATTTGGTTGAAGTTTTTTTTTCGGTTGCTTGTAATAATTCAGTAATGATGATGGTGTTGTGGTTGAACATTGTTCTAATGTGAAAAGAGACGATAAATTGCCCCCGTACAGTTTTTAAACAATAGATGTTTCGCTAGAGTAGAACATTACACTGGTAGGGTTACTTTATAATTTAATGAAAATTCCACTGATAATAGCATACAGACAATGAAAGATAGAGACTCTGACGAGAGATAAATGGTTGTTGTCTAGCCGTAAATGACAAACTGGTGATGTTTTATCTTTTGGAAATTAGAGTGAAAACTCGAGTCTCCGGACTAGCTAAATGCAAATAAAACGAACTGAGTTAAAAATGGAACAAAACTATGTACTTGCATCCGTTACATTGATGCTGAGACGATAAGTCAATTGATTTTGGAAAGAAGTACGATTGTAAGAGTTTTCGTACAATTCGAGTCTTATCACGCTTACACTACGAGTTACATAACGGAGAACGGGACAGTTCATGCGAAAATTGGAAAAACAAAAAGTATTATAGAAGTTTGAAGTTTTTCAAGGAACTGAATTTTCTAAATTGAAGTTTCAACACAATTTACCGTCTCAAAATAGCTTTTAAGTCTATTACGAAGTGTCAATTACAATTTGAAACTCATATCTTTATTGTTTGCAAAAACTACGAGTCAACTTCTGAAAATGGCGAAATTTACCTAAAAAGAGAAACAGAGAAAATGCGCACAAATGGAAGAAGCTAAAGTAACTACCAGTAATTAAGCGATACTGATAAGAAGAAATTGATAAGGAATTGTTAGAGAAAACAGGAAACGGTAGTAAAATTCCCTCTAAAAAACCCGAAAGTAAACTAAATAACTTGGACATTATCAGAGCCTATCAAATAATTAAACCGTAAAATTCAATAGACCACCCTTTTATAAGCGATCAAAAATTCCCCAAGTGTATATTTCATTAACATAGTCCAGTTCTATAGTAGTGATTGTCAAGATTCAACCACCGATACACCGTACAACCCCTTTATATATTTTCGTATAAAATGTTAATAACGAGATACCACGCACCCTTTAATAAATTCGTAGACTTCGTAGCAATAGTTGTAGTGGTAGTGTGGCAACTTTGATAAATTAACTGATTGGGGGTTGTTTATTGCCGTCCATTTACGTGTGAATTTCTACCTGTATTACGATTACGAATGAAAAGCCGGAAAAAAAAACCGGTAGGAGAGAAAATGGGAAGAGAGAATGAAATTCATTGAATTCCGTGACATTTGAAAATTAACCATCTTGAAAGAAAAAAAAAACAACAAAACACTTCAATTTTCTATTTCTGTACTTTGTTTTTTTTTTGTCCTCGAAAGAAAAAAACTACACAACAAAAGCTTTAGAGTTAATAAGCTGATTCCGGTGACTAAGGGCTATTCTAGTTCTCACTAATTCATCTAGACTAGTTTTCTACTAGTTGTGGCCGTTTTTTTTTGTGTAGATAACTTTTTATTTTTTGCTTCACTAATGGAGTCAATTATACAAAAAAAAAATCAAAGTACGGGTCTGTTGATGGATTTACCGGGCTTCCCAAGAGATGTAAACACTTGTGACGAATGGTTGTAGATTTTTAGGTCGACATATCTGACTCTCGATAGATTTTCACTTAACTTTTTTTTGTAAAGAATCAATTACTAATTACTTAATCTACACAAAATCTTTAAGTAATCACAAAAAAATCAATACTCTACCCAATAAATCAAAAATAAAAAACCAATACCCACATTTTTTGATAGAAAGGGACACTCTTATATTTGTGATAACAGTGGCTCAAATTCCGTTACCGTTTCAATTACAAAATTTTAATGAAAAAAAACAATATTTTTCTGTTATAAAAGATCACTAGATCACCTTCTAAAAAAATTGGAAAAGATAAATCTAAGACATTCTTGACACTAGAACGGACACGTGGTTCGTACAGTCGTAATCGTTATGCCGGCACTTTCCGGTTTATATATTTCATAAAAACGTCGATGGCGCGTGCCAGCCGGCATAAGACTGGAAAACTGACTGGAAACGGTGTTCGAAACTGGACCTACAATACATACACACAAACTACTACGACTACTACTACTACCTATAGGTGGGTGAGAATGTGACGCGCAGAAAATTTACCACGCGACAAACAATGTCCAGGTAGAAAATAATATAATACCTAGAGTTGGTTGTTAGAGTGTTTTTTCCCCTCCACTATTATTCCATTTCATTAAGCTCTAGTTTCATTTCTTTCCATTTTAGTTTTATTGTTTTTTTCCTCCCTTTTTGTTCCTTCATGCATTGTCCACCTGTCGTGTATGTCATATTTGTCGCTCGAAAAGGGTTTCAGTCACGGAAGTATTACGTAAAAGGGCAAAGTTCTTAAATAAATACAATCAAATTACAGAACTAATTAATACGACGGCTTTTTTAGAGCTTTGTGAATTTTCTGTTTAAAAATGGAATTTCACCAAAATTTATCCGGTCTATCCACAAAGTTTAAACGATAAACTTGTCAGATATTGAAGCTTTTATAGAAAGCTGCCAACTTAATTTAATTGTAGTTGATCGGAAACTTTCACGGTACTTGACTTTTGAATAAGTTACTTGTTCATCTATTTAGGGCCCAAAACCACAAAACTATTAAATTAGGGTCGAGATTAAACATTTATATAAACCATCTAAAGTGTTAAACTATAAATAAAGCATTTAGAAACTTTCTAAAAAAAAATAGATAATTAATCAAATAACTATACAGAACAGGGAAAATTAGAGGAATATTAGATAAAATAATAATTCAATAGGTAAATTGATTGGCTTATCTTTGCATTGTTGATGGGCTTTTTCCGGTGTCCTCTCATATATGAACCTGATTTGTCGATAACCTTGCTATACGTATACTGATAAAAGTTGAACAGAATCAATAATACAAGAAGGAACTTCCTCGTGGTTTTCTTGAAAAAATGATTACTTTGATAACAATAAAAGTACAAAATGTACTAAATTGGTAATTTTGATTATCTTCAAGTCGGTATTTTCAAATTGAATACATTGCAAAAATGATCAATAATCTATTTTATATAGAGTTGATTCGAATAACTAGAGTCATAAATGTGACCGATTGGAGAAGAATTGAAAATGTCAAACAATAAAAAAGATTGCAATTATTGAGTGGAATCGATACAAATACAGCTTTTCGCAGTTTAACTGTATTTCGGAAAATAATGAACATCGGCACTAAAAAAGTCGACAAAAATCAAATTAAAATTAACTGCTTCGGACCCAAAATGCATTTAACTATCTGTTATTTTATTTATTCCTCCATTTATGAATTAAAAGACTTTATTCTAAATATAGTTTCTTGATCCTTTACTAATTGGTATTGAGACTTTGCCTGTTTTTTGTTGATTTTTTTTATGTTTGCTGAATTAATTTGAAACTTTACAACAATATTGTCGTCTCGGTAGCATTTATTGGCCAATTTTAATTCAACCAAAACACCCTTCCGTAATCGTGCTACATATTCATGAAGTTATAGAACAAATTTACATTGTATGTTAGTAGAGAGAGGGAGAGGAACATGAAATTAGTCAAATCTAACATTATAATTGTAGAAAAACCCTGCAATTAAATCATACAAAATGATAATATTGAAATATTCACTACCTTTACAGAAAGAAGAACGCCATAAAGTAATCAAAATCCTCAACCAACCAACCCTTGTAATTGATGTAGAACCAGAATAAATAGAATGAGAGTAATTTCACTAATGGTTTTTAATTTAAATGAAATCTAACGAGAATTTTTATCCATTTTGTATTAACGGTAATTTTACAATTTATGTTGAATTAAATGGGGAATAAGTGGAATTTACACAAAACATAAATATGATTTAAGTTACCAATTATCTTTAATTATAACTAGCTACAATAGCGACAAAAAAGTGTTGAATGATTCTAATGGAAATGGCAACATATCGACTCAATATACGTTTATTTAAAGCATTAAAAATACGTTTGAAATGTCGACATTTTTATCATCATCCCTCAATATCTCCACACAGAGAAATATCTGAATATAAGAATACGGGAAATATTAGAGACGAAGTAGTGGAGAAAATCTCAATTTGACCTCAATCTTCTTTTCAAAAGTGCATTTGAAAGCCTGTGTGTGTAACTTATATACATTTGGGTAAAAATTCAATATTTTCAAGTCGACTTCTTTTTCGGGGAGGAGTTTCATTTAAATAATATATATTTCATCGTTTGCCTTTCTTATAAAGATAATTGCCAAAATTTTAATGGAAAGAAGACACAAAAAAAACATATTTTAAAACTTCAACGTAATTATCTCGTTCAAGAGATTACCTTCCATATATCAATACGACCCGGTTTTTTTTTTGTTCATTTCCCTGCAACACTGACTACGCTTCAGCGTCCTTCCCGTCAGATAACTGAGCCTGGCGGAAAAAATATATGATACTTTTTCGATTATTATCCAAGAATGATATTGAGGAAATGATTGCGCCAAAAATTTATAAACCAATTCCTGTAGTTCTACTTTGAATTTAACGGGATTCTCGTTTAAGGGTTGTTAGTAGAGGACATTAGGCAATAAATGTCTTTACATTGTGTAACAAATCCCGATTGTAAAATAAAACAGTCGATTAGAAATGCTCACAGAATTGTTGTGTTCATGACATTTAATAAACGGTAACACAATAAAACGACTAATCAAACTAGGAAAATCTCGGAGAATATAAAAATAAACTATAGTATCGTTTAAATCAGTCATTAAAAATACAACAAAACTTGATTATTTTGTTGCATGATTTTCTATTTTATCAAATCCTGATAATGATCCATATTATTACGCATATAGACGTGCAAATTAAAATTCAAAGCAAATAGATGTGAAGTTTTGACACGGAACTCACTATATTCGAATATGTGTGTCACATAGAACAATGCGAACTAGTCAACTAATATGTAACACCTCCGTTACAGTGAACATTAATAGAATATTGTACAATTTTCATAAATCCCCCATCAAATAATGACGATTTAACGTCTGCACCGAGTTGATTTCACAGAAGCTCGACTGTCAATTGATCAGAGAGAATCAAGAAGATTAGATCGGTCCTCGTCGGTTTGACGTGTTGTCGTCCTGACAAACAAATTAATGAAAATCCTAGAATTTTACCATATGTCTCCTCTATAATTCCAACTTTATCCCTTTGAAAAGTTGATATTTGACTTTAGGCCCTAAACTACTCTTCCATGTTTGTTTTCCTCGGTGCTTTAATTCCAAAATACTATCGTGATTCAAACTTATCAACCTCGAGAGTGGCTCCAATATAAAATTATCAATAATAATGCACAAATTATAATAAGCAAACAAATTTGCACAATTTAACTTGATCGGTTAGCTATTCACGTCAAATTCTATGAACCCTCTCAATTTGATTTCTATCAAAAAAAAAAAGAAGGAAGAAAACGTTCAAATAAACTACCGGAGAAAATATGTAATTCCAACAACCTCAACTATAGATTAGATATCGATCGTATTTGATTGTTATCTATATAGTAAATGCGACCATTCTAACAATATTGCCAACTATATCCCTGAATTGAACAGAAACATTTATTTTAATGTTGGCTCCGTTATGTATATAGATAGATATACGATATATTTCGGTGGATATAGTCTCAACCAACAACGACCGATTTTTCATTAAATCGTATCCTGTCGACACAGTTGTTGTGGAAGACAAAGTATTTAGAAGACGACGGACGAACGAGAAATAAATAGAAGAAAACACTGGCGAGAAAACTTCAACACCCAAATTGTATATAATTGATTTATTTTTCATTGAATGTTTCACTATAGACGCGAAATTTTGTAAATTAACATGGAACTGATAAGATATTGAAAATCCAATCAGCATTCTATCGTATTTTGGAACAGACATGATCTGATTAGGATTAAAGCAATACTACTTCTTCGTTCTATTCAATTTCCTTCTACCGAATTTAGCAATATCTGTATTTTTTTGTAATTTCATCAGAAAATTGAATAATCTATTGATTATTGCGTTGTTAACAATGTAACATAATGAAACAATAGCGCTACAATTATGGAAAAAATATGTCAAGATAATTATCAAGTCACGAAAAGTATTTATTTCTTGATATTCATAAAAAATTATTGATTTTTTAGTAAATAACGACAAAATGTTGATAGTGAGAACGTGTTTCTGCGTATTTCGGACAGAGGTTGGTTTAAAAGTAATAATATGGGTTTTAGGTGGCCCGGCGCATCCACCAAAGTTCGTCCTTACACTAACGATTTTCCTAATTAAATAGAAATGTTTATAATACGGATTTGACGTTAAAATAGGAGAAAACTGAGGAATTTCTACTTATTATATCTCTATTTTAGATAATAACCCTCGAAAATAAAATTTAATATTTCTGAGCCCGGCGCATCCACCAAATTGCACTCAGCACTAATCGTGCTTATAACTAAACAAAACTATCTATAACGCCAAAAATATTGAATTTTCTTGTAAAAATGGACCAAAAGAGCCCAATAAACGGGAAATACAATAGGGTAGTAGATGCATTAAATGCAAATAATGTCGTAAAACACCCTTTCTAGCGCCATCTAATCGGTCATTGATCAAAAGCTTTGAAGGGAAATAAGTTCTCTTTCACCAAAACCCATCGATTGTCAAGCACTTAACGTACAATAAATTTATTCTTATATTAACCAGATGGCGACTCTTTTCTCTTTTGTTTCTTACAATTAATCGCCCAACAACAAAATCAATCAACATGTAATTACTTTAATAAAACTTCAATTTTAATTAAATTGCACGATAATAAATGGATGTTGATAGGATCAAGTAAACAACAAAGAAAGTGTAATCAATAATAATTAAAATGAAACTGTACACTTTATTTCATTACCGATAGTCAAGGTGGAACTAATAACGGCACTAGGAGAAAATAAACGAGTCATGTAGTTAAAGGATATATATTGGAAGACGATTAAATGTTTCTTTGGTTCGTAGAATATGAACCGGATAACAGGACAATTAATTTCGAAGAGGTCTCCTCGGATTTCAGTGGTTTATGACACTAGTTTCTGTAAGGGGTGAATTTGAATGGGTTAAAGGCCATACGACTGGTACAACTGGTCATGACCCAGTCGACATTAAATTTTATGTCGACATTATAATTAGCTCCTCTTCATTACATATTCCCTGAACGTAACAACTAATAGGGTTGAGATTATTCCAATTTTACCACAGTAATTAGTAAGCGAGGTAAAAATTGTTAGGAGCGCTCGAAAAACGAAGAATAGAAAGCATCCGAGTGCACAGCTTCAGTTAGCTTCGGACGCTATTGTTTTACATTCAAATTATTCTCGTTCTCGTTACTGTATGGTTTCATAGCAACCGGTTACAGTTTAATAGTAGATTTCAAACAATACTTCCCCAAACAAGCCTTTAAATGGAAAATTTTCCACATTCACCCGGAATTAATCTAAATTCAAACACACAACCGGCCTTGTGGAATTTTTCTCGATTAATAATAAATTTCTTCAATAAAATCGACTGGCAGTATAGCTTGATCGCTGTAAAATCTTTCACTTTTCAGCTATCAAAAAGGTCAAAGTTGA
Organism: Iselma pallidipennis; assembly: GCA_037464855.1. Classification (NCBI taxonomy): domain Eukaryota; kingdom Metazoa; phylum Arthropoda; class Insecta; order Coleoptera; family Meloidae; genus Iselma; species Iselma pallidipennis. Next base: position 28,026 of record JAZBHA010000210.1, on the reverse strand, counting down.
GAGAGAAACTTGTTCAATCGTGAATGGTTCAAATTGTTGGTAGAACTACACGTCAATCTTCAATAGAAAACTGAACTTTCAACGACCATAGAGCTTAGAAAATTTGTTTCCAATATTTCTGGTTAGTTGCCAGTCTATAGGAAAATCTCGTGTAGCTCCTAGCTTTTCCATAACAATAGAAATTGTTGTTGGAAAAATGTTGGAATATTTCAATTTCCTAACAGTCATCGGTGTTGAGGATGGTTTTCCCATTGGAGCAAATCCTAGAAGATTAAGAGCTCTAGATGGAAAACTTTTCCATTAAAAGCGGTTTAAGTGTGCATAAAGTAACGAATATCCCCGAATACCGGCATTTTCTATTTAATATTTGCACAAAGACTTTTGATATGGCATCATACATTTCTATAGATTTCTATTTCGGCAACTTCCATGAAAACTCACAGTGCTGAATCAGCAAAAGTTTCAACAATCATATTTCATATTATGAACTTTAATAGCGAAAAGCTTATAAAAGCTAAAAAAAAAATGTATTAAAGTGGGAAGCAATTATTCAATAAAACCGCACATAACTATGGAAAACGAGTAATAATCCAATGTGCTAGGGTTGCAATAAGCAGAAATTAAACTCCAATTCAACAATAGGTCCGTTCCAACTAGTAGCACAAAACTGTTAGACGCATGCGTAGAAGCGCAACAACTGTTAATTTATTTCATTAGTATGGATCTATCGGGAGAATTAATTAATAACATGATTTTCTCGATAGGAACCGATACTTATTTCGGAACATTTTCGCTGTAATGGTTTCTTTCCCTGGGGTTATTAGTGTTACTGATGAAGTCCACATAAAAATACATAAACCAGAAGAGGACCCAGATTAATATTTAAATAGAAAACATTTCTTTTCCATACGGAATTTTGTCATAAATGCACGTTCCAAGTCGAACAATTCGGGATTAGTTTCTGAGTGGACATGCGCAATAAAAAAGTACGACAAGAGTGCGTGATTACTTTCAAACTGCTAGTTGGGACAAAACTAATATTTTCGCAAACAATATTTTCTTCTTGGTTTAATAGGATGAACCTAAAATAACACTAATGCAAAATCAAAGAACAGAAATGCTTGTGTAACTAAGCAAAATACCTGTACAGGAGAAATTACATTCATATCTACCCCTTGGGGGTGACTTAACGTAATCCTCAAAATACCGTAGAATTAAATATTTACAATATTGATTATTTCAGTGGTAGAAAAATAGAAAAAATTGACGTTACTTATTAAAAAAAACAAGTGACTTGTTTGTTTAAATATTTAAAATAAGCCTAAAAAACGTGAAAAACTCATTAAGGATAATAGCATTTTGAAGAAATTCATGTGAAAATTCTCGGAAATTTACCTTCGAGGATTTTAATTAATTTCGCTTTTGCGGGGCCAAGCTTCATCTTCAGGCTTTTAAATAATATTGATTTTTTAACGAAATTTCTACACAGCAAACATCAAGTTGGTATTATTTTATATCAATACTGTTATCAATAATAATAGTCTTTAATAAATAATATTAAGGTGAATAGAGAGATGATAATCAAGTTTTGTTTTCGTTCCTATCAAATATGGTAGAAGCAAGAAACAAAAAACACCACTAGAACAATAAAAGAAACGGCAATGAGAGAATATACGAGGTTGTTTTACTAATGAAACACCACTAAAAACACAAAACTTTTCCGTTTATTGTGTAAAAAAATACGTTGTTTTTTCCTCATTTCTATTAAATTGTAAAAAACTGAAAATTGACAGTTTAAAAGCCTTGAAACGCCTTACAATTTTATAACATCATAAAAATTGTTATAAAAAAATGATAGGAAATAATTAGATTATTAACAGATAATGTATCTTATTATGACTGGGTTTCTCCATAAAATTCTCTAAGCTTTTAAGGAATTAGTGTCGTTATAAATTTTTGATTTTTTTCTATACAAAAACTCGATATTTATAAAACGAAAAAAAAAGGTAACAAATTGAGACAGAATACCGGTAATCTCGAGCGTTTTATAGACTTAAAGGACCTGTTTGTAAGCAGTGTCATCCAGGACCTGATGATGAATATTCATATCTCACATATACTTTTTTATAATACAAGCGAAATGTGATAAGTACGTACAATGTAAACAAAGATTTTACATAATTTAGTAGGTAGGTGAGAGAGTTTTGTTGAATTATAAAATAACGTCAAAATAGTTGGGGAAAAGGAGAAGAAACCACATAAGCGTTCTAGTTTAATCCTACGAGAATCTCCAACTAATATAGTGAATAGGAATGAACCTAGAGTCTATATAGAAAACTAATTAAAATGCATTCTCCGGTGTGCAAACCAACAAATAAATTTTATTATTAGAAAAAGAGTATAATCGAGGAAATTAACGTTTATATCGAGTCATTTCGCTGTTTCCTTCTATCTATATGTATCTTGTAGAATAAAACAAATTACGACGCCATTTCATTGACATTGTTCGAGTGTGTGTGTATATGTGTGTTATATGCCGGAATATAAAGAGAATAATGTCTCTTCCCTTGATAAACTCTTTCTCCTCTCTGCTCTTGTCTCTCCCTCTCTCTCTCTACTATCTGGAGAGCTTTTTGTTGAAAGACCATATATTTCCGGTTCATGGACTACAAAGATAACACGCACAATATTTAAACCACATACACACATAATACGTACATGTGTAACTTGTCCCGAAATAATAATAAATTTTGGTTTTAAATTAAAAATAATTATTGTTCAATTTTAACAGAAAAAAGAATTCCAGTTGATTTTCTTTAGATCTTTTTAATTGGATCATCGAATCCAATTAAGATAAGACGAAAAAATTATTGTTAAGTGGGAATATCTGTTTTTCGTAATTGTTTTGTCAAAATTGCTATAATGGGGGTCGTATTTTCTCTACTTAATTAGATAAACTGAAGCGGGAATTATAACAGGATTTATTAATTTTTGGGGTAATCAATACAGACAATTATATTTATCAGGTGCTTCGACGTTAAACTTGTTGGATTTTTCAACTGATTCTTTGTGTCATTCTCTGAAGGTTGTGTATGAAACTTTGAAAGGGCAAAGTCCTGAGAAAAACCAACGTCGAAAGCTTGAGAGCTTAAGAAAGTGTTACTCTATTAACGATAATGATGACAAATAACCAACAACGATCTGTTCCAAAAAGCCTAACTCGGCAAGAGCATAAATTTTGAACGAGATACAACTAAACCCTTTTTGTGGCGAACTAATTCGACATACTTTCGATGAAGGGAGGTTTCCTACTAAAGTAACTGTGTGAAGTTCAATTTACAATTTACAATTTGTTCATGCAAGCATACAATTTTTACATCATTTCCTGTGTTAAATATTGAAACGAAAATGCGGTACAATCACTGTACCGTTTTAGATTTTCTGCTGCCTCTCTTACAATTAGTATTTCAATTTTCACAAAATCAGTGCAATTCAAACGCAACTCTTCATCTTCATCGTTATCTCTAAGGCAGTAAAAATCAATTCAAACGAAAATTCACATCTTCATCTCCTCCCCACCAAATTACAGCTGACCAACTCGACCAATAGTAGATAAGTTCACACAGTAAAGAACAGAGATGTAAATTTGTGGTAGGAATAAGGATAGATATATGAGGGTAACTGCGTTTGTATTTGATTTAAATGTCCTGCTTAGGCTTACTGGGCGGAGCAAAAAGCTTTGTGGATATCCATAAAGAGCGAGAAGAAGAGTTGCGTTCGAATTGTACTGAATATTCCATTGTTTATAATTTTACACAAGGGCTAACATTGAATCCCGTTGCTACTGTTAAGTTTTCGTCGAACAATTTTGTTCCAACTTACTTTGGTTGATGAACACTTTACTAATTTCCTTCTCTGCCGTGTTATCTTACAAGTTTCCATTTAATTTGTTCCGAAAATTTTAAATGATATTTCAGGATTCCATTCAATTTCTCGCCGTTTCTACTGGCCCCTAATCATTTCAAATGAAAATAAAGAATTGTATCATCCATCATTATAAAGTGTTGACTAACTCTTATCAGGAATCAGGACAGAGTCAGGACCTTCTGTTTTGATGCCTAGTAACAGTTAGCCAATAAAGAATTATACAACACCATCTCCGGATAAACTGTCAGATGTAGAAGTAAAAGGTAACAAAACAACACATCCTTCACCGACTGTTATTCTGTGTGTAACAGCTGAGGATATAGTGGTTAAGCTGTTAAAATTAATGGGTTATATGTTCTGATCAATACAGTTCAACCGTAAAATGTTCCGGTTCAATAAACCTAATTCAGGATAGATAGATTGCTTATTTCGAATTTTGGCAAACAGAAATATTACCAATCCTAACATGTAATATATCACTTCAATATAACGTATAATTACAATTCGACTTGTAACACAAAAAGGGTTATATCGCAATAATTACTGAGAAAAGTGTGAACAGGAGACACGACATTGTTGAGAAATGAGCCTTATGTAGAATGCACCATTACAGTTATAAGGCTTATTTGGACTTAAATATGTAATTAGGTAGGAAGCACAGGAACTTACACTGTAATGGCTTGAATTAGGCTATTTAATCGTGTCATTAGCGACAATAGTTCCCGACATTCTATACGTTTTATCGTTTCGTTCGGCATGAAAGAGAATTAGACGACTCTATTCATGGCCACATTGTCAAGAAAATTCTTCAAAGTTCTCCGTTTTATTAATAAAATGTGACTGATTTGTGACAGTTTCCGAGGAACGCCAACGCTAAAAACCTTGAAAACGAACTAACAGAAACTGTGAAAGGGATGAATTACAATTTCTGAATTACTAACTATTCAAAGAGTAAATCTTCTTCCCCCAGTTTCCAACTAATCCATTCATTCATTTACTTTAATCACGATCCTAATTAAATACTCCTCGTTATATTTGAGTTGTTTACTGATTTTGTAACGCATTTTATTGTTGTAATAAATGGAACATATGTAGGTATATTGAAAGATAGAGAATATTATTAAGTGATATACAATATCTATTGTGTATTGTAATATTTAGAGAATATACACATTTACACAATTGTTATCTTTGTTTCACCAACTATTATAGATATTGTAACGATCTCTTCTTGCCTTGTCCAATTGTTTGCTCTCTCTGGTTGCCCATTAATCAGACTTTGCTCTCTTTTACGAGCAACAGGTGCTCGTGGCAGTATAGCGTTGAAACGCCTTCATAGTCGTCGTCGTTGTCGCCGTCGCCGTCGTTATATTGTCGTCTTGGCTATGGTAGCGAATATCCGCCATTATTATTGCAACAGATACTTATATAATATTTTCCTCGAATGGGCGACTTGGCTAACAGACAAATGATACGTATCGGCATTCGTATAAATTACAAAATAAATACCAGAGATCAAGGAAAATTGCTCGCCCGGCGCATCCACCAAAATTGCCCTCGCACTTTATTACTATTTCATGTAAAATTCTTTTACTTTTTATCCTTTTTTGAGTGCTTTTACTTCAAATATTACCCAAATTTCGTTCAATACTGTAATGTATATGCATTCAACTCCAATCTAATCCTTATTGTTTCCAAGAGCAAAGCATGTTAACCCGGATTATCGGCGCTCTATACTTCTATATGTGGTTTTAAATACGATTTATGGATTTATTTCACAAATCCGGTTTAAAACAACACCCACCAAAACATGCATCTCTATATATATATAGAGACAGAGCCAGTGAATTTCCGTTTTAACCAATATTATCATCACCTCTTCTCCACTGGTGGTAGTCAAGGCAACCACCAGTACTTCTTCTATCTAAATCAATCTTCGACAACATTGATTCTTTCCGAGAGCGAGCAAAAAAAGTCATCTATCCAACTTTTGTCAATTCTTAAAAGTTTAAATATTTAACGGACGAATAGAAATATTGTCCCTAGTGATAACAGACAATAAAATACCTTCACCAACATACAATCAAGACAAAGAAACGTATTCAATCAATACAAACCGATTTGAATACGAGCAAGATGGAAACGATAACTACAATCAGTTTGTTTCAATATTTTCTGACTAATTGTAAGTTCAATCTATACATTATTTTTGTAATAATTCTGAAAGCTTGCACAACAACGAAAAATATTATACCAAATGTACGAGTGAAATAGTTAGAAAACAGGAAAATCATTTATTTTAATGTATTTAAGTGAACATATCAGGATAATGGAAGCTAAGAGATAAGTCCATTAATGTATAAAAATATCGTTATCATGAAAAAGATAACGACTTATTGTGTTGCTTTTCTTGTTGTTTCTACATTATGAAAAATACCGACATAACGTTTGTTTCCCCATGAGACAGACTGGAACATTAAACTTTAATTTTTCTACAAAATTATAGCATTTTTACGTATTATTTCACCTAAAAGTTCAAAAGTTCGCATGCAATACTGCAACCAAACATACATGTGCGTATGCAACCGAGTGTGTCTCAGGAGCGTCCAGAATTGTTTATTTATAACAATATAAACGATAATAATAAGAAAAAATTCATATTGACGACACATCTGTGGACAGAAAGCTTTAATTTTTGAGTGAGGACCGCTAGCGGACTGTCGAAAGACAACGGCTTGTGCCTTAAATATATAGATTCCCTTTAGATTGTAAAGTCAAATCCAATACATTTTTTATTCGTTCATAGAGTTGTAAAATGAGAAATATGACAAAGTGTTTGAAAAAGCACCAGCTTTCTGATACAAAGCCAAAGTAAATTGAGCTTGAAGCGTTTTATTAATTATCTACAAGTTTCAAGGAAAGATTTTTTTCATTACAGAGTGATCCATCACCGTTCCTCTGTAAAGACACTCCCGTACAACAACAATAGCTAGTGAAATATTTTTTTCTGTACAGACTCGATTTCGTTAAAATCGACTAATTTTGTATGCATTAATCCAGCAAGTTTGGAATTTTCCGATCACACTTTAATGTTAAATGGAAACTATTAATATTAATGAAGAATTGATTTTTGAATAAAAATAAGCAATAAACTTGATGGAAATAATAATAATAATAACAACTCAGAATTTGATACTAACTGACAATTATTATAAAAAAAGTAGAGCACAGAAAATCAATAAATATTGTTCGCATGTTTTGAGTTTTATTCAAGTCCTTGTGATATTTCTATTTTTTCATTTTTTGGTTTCCAGTTTTACATCATGTAAACATCTCGTTTCGTTTCTTGTTTTCCTATATGACTATATGCTTCTAATCACAATATTCAAACTTCTGAATCATCAATCAAACAAAGAATCTGATTTCAGCTTCTTTAATGGTACTCATTCCGCAAAAAAGTCTCGCTGTTTTTTGTGTTACATTTTTTTTCGTCAATCCTTCAGAGATGAAAATATGGAAAACAAAATTGTGGAATTTTTAGAATTTTCCAATAATAACTGGAAAACATATTGCGTTCTTATTTTATAAAATAAATAAATTCCATCTGATTGCCACAATTCAACAAGATTCGTCTTGCATTAATTCGTATTATTCAGAAAATTTTAATTGTAAATATGTTTTGTTTTCTCGAAATGGAACCCTTGAAATTATCTGAAATTTAATTTACTCTCGGTAAACATTCCTAATTTATTTATTTATTTATTTTTATTATTTTCGTTAGAAATTCATTTAAAAACCCACAAAAATGGAGAGTTTCAAATATCTCCCTTATTTTCGTTCGTTCATAACTCGCTATTTTCAACGAAATGTTAACAATAATTCATATTTCAGAGTTTATTCGAACAAGTCCCAAATAATTTCGCTATCGTTGCCCTCAAGAGATAATATTTAATATTTAACAAGTTCCTTGTGAAAGTGGAGAGTTAGTGGATATAGGCCCGGCCCCGTCTTGAAACTTCATATTAAATTAACATAACTTTTAGCCGCTATGTAATATTTCTAAAATTTCTCCCCTAAACAACAACAATAATAATAATGATAATAATAATAATAATAAAACTCAGCAATTTTTACTAATAACTAGGTCAAAATTAAATTGGCGTGTGTAATTTTATCACGTTCCAATTTTTTGCGAATTTTTATAACAGGCAAGGACACTTTTCAACAACCCTGTCGCACGTATAGTACACACACACCCTCCTGTACTTGTCGTTGTAATAAATTGAGTTTATCATCAAAACAATGTCCGTTTAGGATAGTCGTTATTCGTGTGTTTTTTGTTATTCATGCAATATATAGAGTGTTTTAATATATAGCGAATTTTTGTGTGTTATCACACTTTGCGTTTACATTATCGCCAGTCTAACAAATTTTAACAAACAATAAATGATAACGAGGATTTGGGGCCCATCGAGCGGTCTCTCTTTGAAATTCCCCACAATTGCTGTTTTCGTATTAAATACTTTTTAAATACTACTTGAATTTAATGGGAAACGATACGAAAACGCTTAACAATACTCAACAAGCAAAGATTTAATTATTATCAAGTTTATTTTACGATCAGATAACGTTACAGTCAGTGCTCGACTACAATAACTAATATTTGTAAAAGCTCGTACAGAATTTAAATAAACAAAAAAAATATAAAGAAATTAGAGGCACAAGTATAATCTTCTTATACAGGGCGACTTTGAAATCCCTTAAAACATTCAAACCACAACATCTCTATAGGGAATAGAGTAGAGCACTTTGAGGAGGTCAAAGCGAAAAACAGATTTTTGGCCAAAGTTGTAATCACTGTTAGATGGTCGACAAACCTATTCCTTCGTTATTTATGTCTCCCACGTTTGTTCTTCTCCAGCGGCTCTCAAACTGTTGCCGAATTTGTCAATGTCCTTACTTTTTTGGAGGATACACGTGGCTTCAAGATTTAAAGGAATTTGACAGTCACTCGGTATAAAGAATGTTTCCATTTCTTTTTGAATCTACGTTTTGCAATATTAACGATTTAAAAAACATCAAGGCTATTATCAACGACGCTTTTCTTTAAATGAATGAACACGAATGAAATAAAGTAGGTGACAAAAACGAGCTGGAAAATAATAAACGTAAGTACTGTGAACTGATAAGAACTTTATAAAATATTAGCGTATTGATAAGATCCCATGAAGCAAAACCGCTCTGTATATTTCCATTCGAGAATAATCTTTAAAATGATGAATAGTCAACGAGGACAACGTGCACTGTAATCTCGACTTCATTCGTCAAATGTCTTGGAATGACGAAAAGTTATTTATAAAACAACATATTTTTTTGTTAATTTATCTTTGAAATTTCCTATAAAACACACACAAAAAAGCAGTCTTTCGATCCAATAATACTGGTAATATATGGTGCAATATATTCAACAAAAATTAGAAAATATGGTACAAGTTGTGGGTAATTTTTCCCCCAGCAATAAAAAGTAAGGTGATTTAAGATTACTATCACGTAGATGGGAGTTTTTAGATAGATAACAAAGTTCAAATATTTTGTTTGTTGGAAGTTCGATTTTTATACGACTTCGCCTCCACAGCAATAACAACAATGATAGCAACAAAAAAGAAATACCATCAAGACTAACAATAAAAATCAGCAGAAAAATTCTATTAGAAAATTGGCGGATGCGCCGGGCGAGACTTTTCCCCCGTTTTTTTTAGAAGCTAGCCAGAATAGAAGGGAAAATATGCTGTCGTTCATCCAATCATCACCACCACCACCACTGTTAACCCTCACGATTTTTTTTTGCCTTTTTCGAGGGACAGACTTCATATTCGACGTTCCAATGATTCGAATATTCCGTGCACGATTCTGATGGAGGTGCCGCGCCAAACCGTATCAAAATTAAATTTGCATCCCTCACCACTAGAGTTTTAGTTTGTATTTATCGTTTTACCGTTTTTTTCCTGTAAATAACCCCCATCAAAAAAGTATTTTGTTTTTTGTTTTTTACATATTTATGTACAATTTGTCGAGACAACATTGAAACATTGAAAGCTGATAATGATGGCATATCTAAGCAAGAGTTCTTCTTGTTGTGATTTTGTATTGATAACAAAAGGAAAAATGGGATAATGTCTTGAGAGATGTTGTGCTTTTTTTTGTGGTATGAAGCGACATCCAACAGGAAACCTTACCCTTCGCATGACTCTCAATGAAAATGAAGAAGTCTTCATCGTGGCTGTTGGATTTTTCTATAATTTTTTAAATGTCCAGACTGTTTCTAAATAAATTTTCTCTATTTTTTTTTGTTTTTGTAAAAATTACCAAAAATTTGATAATTAATGTTTTTTTTTTCTTGCAACGAGTCTACAGTCCGAACAAAGCAGTGCCACGCCGCAGACTGACTTGAATTGGTGTGTTCGTCCTCCGTTCAGTATTACCCCCGGTACATTGAAGTAGGAAACATGGTATAGATTGTCGGAATAGGGGCGGCTACCCTTACTCATTGAACTTTATCCAATATTTACATATGATCGTTTAGATTTAATAGATGATTTCAAATAATTGAGCATGTGTTAATTTGTTCGATAATGTTGTCAATGTGTTGTTAATTGAGCTGAAATAAAATTTTCACCACCATCTCCCCACCTGTTGCTCAATAAACAATCGATTACTGGCTTTTTCGTGTATTAAAGAATGAAAATCGGCAGTGTAGCTTCTCGTTTTTTTTCCGCTTCTTGTTGTTCATTCCTGTTTGCCGGATCATTTATCATCAATTATGGGGTAGTTTTCATTCATATACAACCACCACTCAGTTTTGAGTGACTCTCTATCTTTAAAACCCCCGACATTATTGTGATAAAGGTATGACAAAGATTAAGTACAGGATTTTCTATACAAGTAATTGGTTTTTTCTTCTGTACGAAAAGAATTTTCCCTAATTCAAAGAAATCGACAATCTATATTAGTTGCTGGTTTCAATGGACGACGGCGCCGTCGCCAGAAAGTCTCCCCAGACTCAATGTAACCCAGGGCAACCGGGATCACATCGGTCACGTGCTCTTCTCAATGATGACTTGATATGTGTGAAGACTTCCTCTTTCACGGCCAGATAAGACCTTATCAGTAATCTTGGAAGCCAAAAAAAAATTTGCTTGGGTTAAGTTCAACTTGAAAGTTTGCTGTTAATCTGATTACTTTTCTATCAATTTTTTAGTTTAGTTATTCTGTTCCTGGCCATTTGAAATAATTAGGAGAGTCATTATTGAAAATTGAAGATCTTATCAGTAGATATATTTTCTTATCTAACTATTTACTGTAATAACATGGTTTACACTACTGGTAAAATTACACGCGTTTTTTTTTTTGTGCAATCTTCATCTTTCCTTTTCCTATTCCGTTCTTACTTTCATTATATTGCTCTGATAAAGTTGACCGTAAAACTTTCCGTAAATCAACAAAACTTGATTATGAAACCAATTACGGCTAAATCAAAATATTATACAACTTTTTAATGACACGTGTAATTGAGAAAGAAATTATTTCTGCCTATTCGATACAAATTACTACAGTTTTGATAAAATCGATTCAATTTGTTGATAGAAATTCCAATAAGTATTGTTTGTATTATTTGAATATTTTATTTGACAGTAATTTCATTCAATCTAAATCATTTCTCTTCAACGTTTCACTGGTAATAAACATAAATATAACGAATAATTTACTTTATAATACAGTAAAACCTGTCTTCAACGGAATGTAAAAAGTGGCCGACAAAATTTTCCGTTATCTATAGTTTCTGCTGAATGAACGTGTACCTGCTTGCATTACACGTCAAGGGGGTAAAGAGAATTTTCCACTAAAGACGAGTTTCCGCTTAATAAAAGATCCGCTAAAGACAGGTTTTACTGTATTCCAGTACAATACAGTAATTACCTAAAGGTAATTACTTAACCGATCAATACGAAAAATTTTCAACGTACAGATATAAATCCACATAAATCAACATTTTTACGATACCACGAATCTACATAATAAATTTTTCCTCATTTATCCTTAAACGGCATCCACAGGCTCCAACTTCCTGATGAGGATACTTGAGTAATGGGAAGGATACAGGTTTGGTGTATGTACCTACTCCAACTAGCTAGCACACAGAAAACCCAGTTTACTCAACTAATCTCATCAGAAAGTTGAAGCGTGTGGATGCCGCTTTAGTTAAAGTCAAGTTTCTTTGCAAGAAACAGCTCCGGACTGAACAAGAGTAGGAGTAGGAGCCTACTTGCTTTTGAGACCTATCGGGAGCCCTTCAAAGGTATCCGTTTTCATGCAAAATGTGCACATTAGACCAGTGCCGGACTGGACAGGGTAAAATAGCGTTTGAGGGGCCACTAATAATCTTTTAAGGTATTTTTTTTCATCAACTATTTAAAAACAAAATCAAAAACCATGTAAAACTTATCCTTTAGATGATGGCCCTTTGCTGAACCTTTGCGATAAGGTTGTGCAGTCCTCCAACGCTGATCATCAATGGTGGATGGTAGTGGTCCATTTAGAAAACACTTCACATTGATAACTTTCACCACATATTGTTAGTGGTAATTTCATCCCCGCACTTGCACTAATTGACTCACAACACACACTGTGTCCAACACTATTTATTTAAATAAATAGATTAGAAAAATTTTGATGTTGACTCGTCGATGTCTTAAAATCAACTGATTAGAAAACTTGTAACAACAAATTAGACAAAGGACATTATGCAACTTTATTTCGTATGTATCTTTGTTATCAAAAGCCAAAAACTTATCTGTATAGGTGTTATGTACTATAGTGTCGTAAAGTATGTAACAGCTAAGTAAACAATGCCGGACTGGAAAGGGGGAATATGGAGAGATTTCCACCGAGGCCAATGAGTTTTTGGGAGTCAAATAGTGTTTGAGGGGCCACCGATAATCTTTTAAGTAATTGTTTTGATCGCCAGATGGAGAGATACCTTCGTTTCCAAAGTAAGCCAGTCCGGCCCTACATTAGAGTGAAACAGAGATCAGTTATAGAAGCCAGTCGAACACAGGGCATCAAGTTTCCTGTAGAAAAAGTAACGGTGTCCATTTCAGAACCGTAACTCGCCTATGGCTACTGTGGCGGGTCTACATAGGCGCTGAAGATTGGTTTGCAGACCTGATTAGGATAAAATCGTGACCCTCATAAGCTGCAAAACCACATCAGCTTGCAAAAAATTGAAGTGAATGGGATGATTCTCTTACTTTATCCTTGATCTTCTGGAAATAAGGCAAAATTTTTGCATTTAGCCATAGGCGCTCACAGTTCTAGTTACGGCTCTGGTCCAAGTTACTCGTTACTACAAACCTTTCAATTATATAATTGACCTATCGTTATAGTGACTTGTCTATGGAGCTGATGCTTTTATCCTCCCCATAAGAAAATATTACAAAAAACTAGAATAAAGCTGACTTTTTGTTTCTGAAGTAGATATATCATGTCCGAAAAAAAAGCATAGAGAATATTTTGCATACACGACAAGAGTCGCCGGCAACCTCAGCCATACTAGGCCAATTCTTTCTCAGCATGGACCCTCGTTTATGGGCGAGCACGGGGCACTGGCAAAGCATATATTCAACAATTTCGTCCTCCTCTTCGCATCCATGCTAGGTCAAACTATCTGCCAGTCTTATCGGTTGGAGGTGTTTCTTTAGTCGACAAAATCCCTTAATCCCTTAATGTGACTTGGTTTTCGACTAATTCGTAAAAGGAATACGTAAGCCAAGCCAGCATCCGTACGCAAATCAACTATTACCGCTCCAGAGAACCATTTTTTTTTTTTCGGTAGAACCATAGAAAATAGACTGAATTAAAAAAATCCACATTTACCGAGCGCAGTGATCAGTCCGCATACACTTACACAAATGAACTTTTAGATTTGTATTAGTAGTAGTTGTAGTGGAAATGTGGATTAGACCTCTAGGGGATACTACTGGAGAGACAAAAACACGCCACGTGTCTTACCTTATAGGGTGATGTGGAAAAGAGCACACAATTACTTTTTTTTTCGTGGATAGCAGTTTTTTTTTAGAATCTACCCTTAATTATTTTCTTTCTACTCGATATCAGGGAAATATTGCATTTACTTACAAAAATGAGCTGGCAAATTAAGTTCTATCAATCATCAAGTTTTATTCAATTATTTAGATGTTGTTTAATTAAATATTTGCAGGAATGGCAGGAATAAAGTGGATAAAAATCAAACAAAAGATAATATTTCATTTTAATTATATATTGAACGCCACAGTTTATATTAAGCTACAGGAAAAACAAAACTGATCACTAATAATAATTATCTAGAAAAATATCATTATCGAACACAACAATTCTTTCGAAAAAATATAAATATTTGACTAGTCTATCTTCTAATCAATAAAAAAAGGCGGCAAAAAAAGGTAACACAATCTCTATTTGAAGAAGATTCAAAACCACGAAAAGTAACTTTTCTTATCCGGTGATTTTGGTGATTTCGGTGATTTTGGTGTTGCCGGTGTTGAACTACTGCCTTCATTAGTCTGTCTAGTTGTTGAATTTACAATTGAATTTGTTTGAAATTGTAATGTTGCCTCATATTTCCGAACATCATCCATTGACATACCGATCCATTCATCAATCCAAGCGAAAGCTTGCCGGTGGCCCAACAATAATACTTCCCGAATACACTGAAATGGTTTTATTTAAAATTATATGACTTTATGGGCCAGTCTCATAATCAACTTTAACTTGTTAAGTCACATTATAAGTCCGATATATGTGAAATCCGTTTTGAGATCACAAGTGTGTATAAATAGTAGGGACTTATAATGTGACTCATAAGTAACAAAGAATTAAAATTACCGATTGGATGAAATCTTCAACTTTAGTTTGTAAACCGAACACTTCAAAATATGCATTAACTAATTTATAGGAACACATAATTGGTTGGTGATTACTACGCCAACCTTCAACTAAAGGGCCACGACCAGTTTTCTTTGATTGAAAAAATCTAGGATCTTCTTCTTCTTTATAATGTTTTGGACTTAATTCATCATAAGCTATATCAATATGGTCAACGATACGTTCAGCCAGTTTCTCCGGAGTTAAATTCAAACACTAGAATATGAATTTGTTTAGTTTTTCGTATTAAAAACTAATTAACACCTTGACGGCCAGGGTGCTCCTTGAATTGTCTATTGGGGCCCTTCGTCACATGCACTGATAATGAGTCATTGAATCACTTGTGCAGGTCAAAGGGTTGCTAAGTGGTAAAGTGCATGTGACCACTAATTGCAACAAGGGTTAAAAAAGCTGCTTCTCAATACAATTGACATTTTGCCTGGCCGTCAACGTGTTAATCAAAAAAACGTACATTCTCTGTAGAACCATTATTATTCTCGTATTTAGTCTGTATCGATATATGGAATCTTGGTATAAAAGAACACTAAAATATAGCCAGATTTAGTAACAGATTTACGATATTTCTCTCTAATTATCTTACTGTATATTCGGTGATTGTGAAAGGATAATAGTTCCATGCTTTTTCAGTTATATAGAAGATTTTTGGGCAAAATGATTGTACCCAATACGGAAGACGACTGAAAATTATCAAAATACAACAAAATCAATATAAACTGAAAAGTACAGGACAAGATATCTATTTAACCTGGATAAATGTATTCGTTTTTCTGTATATTGTCCTTTACCATGTACAGGATCTTCACATTCACGATTTTCAACAACTTCAACCCCTTCACCATCCCCTGATTGTTCTAAACTGTGTCTGGCTATCATATAAAGTTGTCCAATTTGATACTAAAATTGAAAATATGTAGAATTTCCGAAATTTATCGTTTATTTGTAGGAAAATTTACTTCTTCAACTGATATAGGCATACAAATTCGATATTCTTTAGTTAAAACCATTGTTTTTGTTGATTTATTAATTAATTATTGTTGACACAACCAATATAACCTAGAAATTTTTGACATTTAAATAGATGTTTGAAAGAAATAATCAATTATTCACAATTACCGTCAAGAATTCAATTAATTACTAGTAGTATTATCACTGTTATCTATGCAAATTGTAAAAAATGCACTTTTATCTATAAAAAATGTTGTTTATTGATCCAATGACTTTTAAACTTCCCGCTACTAGATACCAGCGACATCTTCCGACCAAATTGAGACGTATTACATGAAAATCCTACACCAACAATTTTGTTGCAATTTAGAAATATTTACATAGCTTTTTTAACTCCAAATTGCCAAAAATTGCTAATTTTTAACTATTTTTCTTCAAAAGTCGATATTTTTCATTTGAGAGCGCTACTAATAGTCACCAATCAAATAGTAGGTAGTTCCGAGTTTTCTGGACAGATGGCTCCATGTATTCCTGGCGGGAAGTTCAAATATCAACAAACAAAAACAAAATTATCGTACCATTTGCAAAAATGATGCTAAATAATAACCGAAAACATGTCTTTTATAGAATTGACACTCTTATTGAAGTGATCTAGTGGCTAAATTTTATCTAAAAGTGTTATTTATGTGACAGGTACACTTCGGTGGGATACCCGATATAAATCATGTTGATTGCTGATTGGTCCACGAGAATACTGATGATGGGCGACATCTATTGGCTGTCAATTGAATTTCCAATTAATCTGTCAATTTTGTCTGTTTTTGTTCGCTGACTGTGTCTGTGTGGTGTTTTTCCATCAAGTTTTTCTTGAAGTTCTAGTGGAAATTTTCGTACGAAAATGTCGCTTTTCGGTTCATTAATGGGTGATTTAGAGGATGATCCAATATTTGGGTAAGTTGTCTATTGATAGAAAACAATTTAAAGAACAAACAGGCTCGACCATACCAACCAATACATATAAACAAATCCGCCATGCTGTTCTAGAAAATTTTGAATAAATTTCTAATCAATTTAATTAATTTTTTTCTTGTGAATTGATTTCATTTCCAGATCTCATATGAATATGATGCGTCAAATGAATTCAATGATGAGTTCAATATTTCATGATCCATTTGCAATTGGTGGTTTTGGTGGTGATTTTGAACGTAATCACCATCATCGACAGATCCATAATTCATTGATGCCTTTCACAATGCCAATGATGCCGAATTTCAATCGTTTATTAAGTGGTTCATTAGATTCCTTAGGTAGTGCCCATTGTTATAGTTCTAGTACTGTAGTTAGTATGTCACCAGGTCCTGATGGACGTCCACAAGTTTATAAAGCAACATCCAGTACACGTACAGCACCAGGTGGTATTAAAGAAACACAAAGAACCGTCACTGATTCCATGTAAGAAAACTCTTATTTACCTAATGATAATGATAATTTCTAATGGGTCTTTGTATTTTTGTTCAGATCTGGCACAAAGAAAATGGCAATTGGCCATCATATTGGCGAAAGGGCACATATTATTGAAAAAGAACACAATATGCATACAGGTGATCGAGAGGAACGTCAAGATTTTATTAATTTAGAAGAGGATGAAGCTGAAGATTTCAATCGTGAATGGGAAACTAAAACACGTAGTCGATCTGAAATACCCAGAATTACATCAGGTGCGGGTATATCGTCAAGAAATCGTCATCCATATGGTGGTGGTGGTGGTAGTAATCCAAGTCTACTAGCTATTACAGGAGGACCAAGGTAAACCGTAGCTTTTTATTTATAATTTATTTATTTATTTACTTGAAAATTGTGCAATAAAGTCGAGCATGAAGGTGTAGGTAAATCACGCTCGCTAGTTTTGCACTGTATCTCCTCTATCGATCCCTATACTATATAATTCTGTTTTTTTTCCTGTTTTTTTTATCTTTTTGGCCGTTTATGTAATTTTGCAAATATTCGTATTTTGTGTACTGGGCATGTATAGTAGACGACGGCATAGACAAACCGCGGCAACGATGACATCCCCATTGGTAACATCCAGAAGGAGTATAAGGCCATCACCGTTGACACTACCGATGTCGAGGTAGGTTTGTGTAAAAGAAGAAACAACAACAAAAAAATAATCCTTTCATTCTTTGTGTGTGTGTGTGTAAGCAGTGATTATCTAATTCCTCTATTATCTCATCTATTATCACCATCATTATCACAACTACCATTTAAGAAAATTTTTAATAAATTTTCATTTGGGATTTGGTATCTCATTACAGGTATTCACATCACTATTAGAACGGTTAAATATTAACGATATTTCCAATAATTTTAAAACAAGTAAGTAATCAATCACCAATCCTGTCTCCTAATCCTCTCCCATCTACTTCAGGCTTATTTTTCTTCTCGATTTTGTAGAAAGCTTTTAAATAACAATTCAATTTTTTTTTGGTTTTTGATTGAAAAAAATCTGATTTTCTATACAATAAATTTTGATTTGGTAATTGTGTGTGTTTTTTGACTGATTTCAGTTCTATGTCAACTAGTAGGACCCCATATAGTCCACCTGGTCAACAGGGACATCATAGAAAAAGTAAAAATGTGAAGACTGTGTCAGGACCATCATCATCATCATCAGCACATCAGGAAAAATAAACAGTACTTGTTCCCTCTTTTATTGATTGGAAAAGAGAGATTTTATTGAATTCTTGGCGTTTTTTCTTTTTATTTGTGAGAAAAATCAATGACAAATCGAATTTTCCAGTTTTTCCAATTTTTTCTTTTTTTTCACATATTATGATAATTGGCAATTTTTTTTTTTTGTGGTTTATTAGTTAATTTTTCTTTACTTTGTACTGTTATTATGATTATTATTGGCCAAAATGTATTAATGTTGTTGGGTGAAATAAATATTGTAAACTGTGAAATTTTCTGCTATTTATGTATCCAGTATATTGTCTAGATTTAGATTTGAAGAACAAAAAAAATTGTAATATATTAGATAAGAATATTACTGTATTTCATTCTAGAAATAAAGCGGTAAATTCGATATAATATTTCATTATTTGCTAATAACTATGCCACGATAAACGTATGTCCTTGCAAACGTATTGATTCAGATAGTTGGAACAGTAGTGCCATCTATGTGAAATTTACGCTATTTCAATATGACAGGTTAATTAGAAAATTGTCAAGTGGAGACATACGTTCCATTCAAAATTGACGCCTAGGGATAACTTTTGTAGATCACTCGGTATAATCCTGAAACACTAGGCGAAATTTGAACTTCCCGCTAACTGCTTAGATTGTAATTGGTCAAGTCGAATTTGTCATAAAATATAAAAAACAGTTATCATAATTAACTAATTGGGTAATTGTGAAGGTAATTGAACCAATTTGCAGTGCCTTTTTGTGATAAAATTGTTTAATTTTGGCTTCAATTGTTCAATTTTTGCTAAAATTGTTGTAGCCGGAGCTACAATTAACTATCTATTAAATTGACATTTATTTTGACATAATAGTCGGTATTACAGAGTTCTATATTTTTATTAATTATTAATTTGTTTAATTTTTGTTGATAATTTGTTATAATTTTGTGCTAATTTTAAATTTAATTATCACGTGATCAATTACTAATTAGTAATTATTGTGTAATTCAAATAGAATTTATCGGAAACTGTTTCAATAAAAATTTGTTGACGTGTTCTTGTGTCATCTGGTTGTCAAACAAGTTGGTAAAAAAATGGTCTATTTAAGCCACGTTGGAATGGTCGTTTCTAACCCATTTTTCTAATTAAATAACCCATTAAAAATTACCAGTAATACGTAAAAACATTTCTAAATAGTGTAAGTTTTATTTGATGATAATTAAATTGTTTTATTTCATTGTAATAATTGTGTAATTTTTGATTGGCCGGTTCCAGGTGTTCGTTATATTCTCGATAAAAAAAATTGAATAAACAATGAAAATTAAGGATATTGAACGTACTGCCAATGTGGCATGGTCACCAAATAATCAATCAACAATATTATTAGCTGCCGGTACAGCTGCACAACAATTAGATGCATCATTCAATACAAATGCAGCATTAGAATTGTACACATTAAATTTAAATGAAATGGGTCCTGATTGTGTCCTAAAATCATCAATACAAAGTGAACAACGTTTCCATAGATTAATATGGGGTCCAATTGGTAGTGGTGATTATGGTACAATAATTGGTGGTTGTGATAGTGGTTTAATTAAAATCTATTCAATAACAAAACTATTAAATAATGAAAATAGTTTAGTCAGTCAACCATGTAAACATCAAGGACCTGTACATGCTTTGGATTTTAATCCATTCCAACAGAATCTATTTGCAACTGGTGCTGGAGAATCAGAGATTTTTATATGGGATATGAATAATACCAATACACCAATGTCGCCAGGTTGTTACTCTCTCTACCTATACGATTCTATGTCTGAAATTGATTGATTCTTCTAGGAGCAAAATCACAACCGTTAGAAGATGTTCTATCGGTATCATGGAACCGACAAGTTCAACACATTTTAGCATCAACATTTGCGCCGAAATGTGTGATATGGGATTTGAGGAAAAACGAACCGATTATTAAATTAACTGATACTGTGTCGAGAGTACGATGGAAAGTGGTGGCTTGGCATCCAGAAGTGGCGACTCAATTGTGTCTGGCTTCAGGTAAAACTCTTATTTAAAAAAAAACGACAAAACTATAATATTTATGATTGTTGGAATAGAGGAGGATCATTCACCAATCATTCAATTATGGGATTTACGTTTTGCAACATCTCCATTGAAAACATTAGAAAACCATCAACGTGGTATCTTATCAATGGCATGGTGTTCCCAAGATCCAGATCTATTGATTAGTTGTGGGAAAGATAATCGTATATTAGCATGGAATCCGAATTCAATAACAACAACAAATAATGGTGAAATATTAGGTGAAATAGCACATACGAATCAATGGAATTTCGATGTACAATGGTGTCCACGTAATCCAGCTATAATAGCATGTCCGAATTTCGATGGACATGTATCAATATATTCATTAATGGGTGGTAAAATACAACAAATACAAACAACTAATAAAATTGCTGATAGTTTTCCTGGTATGGATGGTTATACACAAACACCATTACAACAACAACAACAACAGCAACAACAAAGTGCACAATTGACTAGTCTGGATTTGAGTCGACCACCGAAATGGATGAAACGACCAGTCGGTGCCAGTTTTGGTGTATGTTTTCTCCTATAATTTTCAAATAAATAATAATAATAATAAATTTTTAGTTCGGTGGTAAATTGATTACGTTCGAAAATACTAAAATACAATCAGGACAAAATCAAGAGAATATACAACGATTGGTTTTGATAAGTCAAGTGATTACAGAGCCGGAATTAGTTAAAAAATCAGCTGAACTAGAACAGGCTTTAGAATATGGAAATTTTGTTGGTAATTTGTGCAAAAAAACTCTATTAATAATCAATGATGGTAATGATAATTTTTTTTGTAGAATATTGTAAAAATAAAGCCGATTCAACACAAGACCAACATAAAAGATATATTTGGTATTTTTTGAAGGCTAATTTTGAAGAAAATCCACGCAGTGAATTACTTAATTTACTTGGTTATCGTATTGAAGATGTTAATAATAAATTAAATCGATTTATTGGGAAGAGATTAAGTGGTTTAACTAATCGTTTATCTAATCTAACTACGGTACCTTTTTTTTGAAATTTATTTAATTTATTGTTGTTTTAATTATTTTTATGGTTTGTTTTTATAGGATGATGGTACAAAGAATGTGGATCCCTTCGATAATTTCACCCCAGTTCAAGATAGTAAACCTGTGGCTCCATTCCAGATTAAAACAGGCGATGGTAATTGCCTCGTATTTTTATCAATTTTCCAAATTTTGATTAAAATAAAATTATTTTCTAGATACTGAGGGTTTGATAACGCAAGCTCTTTTGTTGGGAAATGTTGAAGCAGCTGTTGAACTTTGTTTAGAATCGAAACGTTTTGCTGACGCTATCATTATTGCAATGACTGGTAATTTTCCAGTTTTTCTTTTGTGTGTTTTCTCTAATTTTTTTATTTTGTATAATTGTAGGTGGTTCAGATTTATTAGCTCGTACTCAACATGCTTATTTAGAACAATGTGATGGTTATGTATCATCATTAATTTCAGCATTAGTATCAGAAGATTGGGCCTCAATAATCAATAATTGTGATTTGAAAAGTTGGAAAGAGGCATTAGCTGCAACATTAACACATTCAAGTGATGATACTTTACCCCAACTTTGTGGTAATTTTTTTGCCAATTTTTCTCTATTCTTCAACTAATTATTTTCTATTTTTGCAATGAAGAACAATTGGGAAGTCGCTTAGAGAGTGAAAGTAATGGTGATTCTAAACTAAAACAAGATTCCCAATTATGTTATATATGTTCTGGTAGTTTTGATAAATTGGTAGATTCATGGTGTGGAAATATAAAAAATTCTACGGAAGATCTACAGGAATTAGTTGAATTGGTGATGTTTTTACAAAAATCAATTGAACGACAAGGTCGACAAGTTCAAATCAATGGAAAATTAGCTGATTTATTATCATATTATTCATCAATATTAGCATCACAAGGAAATCTATCAACAGCATTAATCTATTTAAATGATTCTAATGATGAAAAGATACAAACATTACGTGATCGTTTATATGTTAGTTTAGGACAAAAACCAGTTTATAATACAAGACAACAACAACAACAACAACAATACGGTGGTGGACAAAGTCGTAGAAATAGTTCACGACATCAATCATTTTCGTCAACGAATTATTCACCAACTATACCACCAACCAGCCAGTTTAATACAGGTCTTCCAAATGCTGCGACAATACAACCATGGCAGAATCAAAGTTTTGTTCAACAACAACAACCACCACCATTGCCACCAACAAGAACGTTTTCGCCAGTACCAGCAGTGCCACCTCCAATACAACCACCACGACCAGCTAGTGGAAGTGGAACTACTAGTAGTGGTGGTTTACCACAACGTAAATATGTATTAGATCCATCAGTCAGTTCGAATCAATATGGTATGCCACCAACTAGAAATCTATATCAACCACAAACACAAAATTCAGTTGGTTATAATCCAATGTCACCATCAAATTATGTGCCTAATCCTCTACCATCAGTACCAAATTTTGCTCCACCACCACCAATTACTGAA
The DNA here is from genome assembly GCA_037464855.1 of Iselma pallidipennis. NCBI lineage: Eukaryota > Metazoa > Arthropoda > Insecta > Coleoptera > Meloidae > Iselma > Iselma pallidipennis. The sequence continues at coordinate 4,855 of JAZBHA010000210.1, read as the reverse complement.
ATTGCTCAACCGGCTATTAGTGAACGAAATACTGCATCAATTCCACCACCACCATTACCAAATGTTGCTAATTCGAATGCTTCCGGATGGAATGATCCACCTGTTTTTAATCGACCAGCTAGATCACAGGTAATTGTTTTTTAATTGAGCTTTCTAATTTAATTGTAATTAGTGGGATTTTTGTAAATTTCTTGAATGTTAAGTTGTTTTTTTTTTGTTTAATTTATTGGTAAAGACTTATGGTAAATGTGTAAATATGTCACCAATACATGCTGGGGCGAAACTGTGGAAACATGGGGATTATTTGAAGGTATCTGTGTGTATTGTTGAATTGTTTGCTTGATGTCCTAGATTGTTCCCGTTTTTGTTTTCTTTAACAATAAGTCATATTTAAATATAATAAAATCTGTTATTAATTGATGATTGATAATTTTAGGCGAAATCAGAGGCAACACCACCCCAACCAATAACTCATCCATTGTATGGAACTAATGCACAATTTCCAACAAATAATGGTTATAGTAATGATTTGATGCAACAACAACAACCCCAACAACAACAACAACATTATGTCCAAGAACCACCACAAATTTTCCAACCACAACCACCAACATCTCAACCAACAACAGTTTATAATCCGGGTGCTTTTAAACAAAATGCTGTAGCACCACCATCATCAGCCGGGTATAATCAGTCTGTTGTATCGCAAAATATTGAAAAACCACCACCGGTTGTAGAGAAACCACCAATACCAGAAGAACATATCCATATGAAAACTGTTTTCGATGAATTGAAGAATCAATGTAGTTGTGCGGCCAATAATCCGGTAATGATTTAGTCTTCCGGTACCAAAAAAACTGGATCTAATTAATTGTATTCTTGAAAATCTTGTAGCAAACGAAGCGAAAATTGGAGGATGTTAGTAGAAAATTGGAGGCCTTATATGATCTATTAAGAGAACATAAATTATCATCACAAACATTATCAGCATTACATCAAATGGTACAAATGGTACAAAATGGTAATTATACAGGTGGTTTAAATTTACATACACAATTAGTATCCGGGCCGGATTTTGCACAAATTGCCAGTTTTATGCCAGGACTTAAGGTTTTATTACAATGTGCTTTACAATTACAAGTCTATATTCGGTAAGAATAAATATAATTTTTTTTTCTGCAATAAATAATTATTAATGGTTTGTTTTA
>JAZBHA010000209.1:71833-89641 GCA_037464855.1 Iselma pallidipennis | reverse complement strand
AATTATAAACTTTTAATTGATGTTTTCACCAGGACTAAGTAAAACCATCTTACAAAAATAGTCGCAAAAGAATACATGAATACTCAACTTAGTTCTGGAGAGAGTTAATTTTTGTCACGTATTTTCTACATTTTACTTTACAACCTAGTTCCGGTTCACTAACACAGAAAGTTATCCTTCATTACTTGTTCATTAAATTTGCAGCGAAAAATTGTGTAACAGCATATTTTTATTTAGACTCGTATTTTAGGACTTTTGTTACGATTTTTCCGCGCCACAGTTTATTATTCTCTTCTCTACTGAAAATAGACACGAATAATTGATGTAAAATCAACTAATCAACTTGTAACAAGAAACATAATTTACATTACAAAACCAATGATAACAGAAACTTCTATCTTCATCAAATTCAATGCAAATAACATAAAGTTTCCTAATAATTACAATTGATTCGTTTTACCCTCAATAGACATGAGTATCCTCTCAAGCTGAATAATATACAGACAGTTTCGACTGAAACTGTGTATTTTCTTCAAAGTTCAACTTATTTCAAACAATTCCATCATTGACCGGAACCGATAGATAGGATAATTCAAATAGAGTAATGAATTTGAAATGCAGCCTTTGGAACACCCTTTTCGATTTTAAATTGTATCGAATCCTAGGCACAGGATGGAAACGGGACAATTAACAAACAGATAAAACGTTTAAAAGAGAATTGGTGATCCGGAAGTTTCGATCACCGAATTTAAAATATATCTGATAATGTATAATTGGTTGAATTGTTACATTCGATTGAGTGTATTTTACGTTCTTTGTTTCCAAATTTCTTGTGATTCGTTTTTTTTGCTCTATTTTTTTTCTACGTTATTACTGTTGCTGTAGTGAAGGACTACACTTTTTTTAGTGTGTTTCTGTTTTTCATAGTGTGGTAAAATCGATCTGTGTGGTAGTGGTTTGACTTTTGTCGTGCGGACTAATTTCCGGTTACGAGACAGTCGTAATTTACCTTTCTCTGTTTCATTTATCTTTCGCTTTTGTCTTTTCTCTTCGTACGATACGATTTTCAGATGGTGATATTTGGACGTTGTATATTAGTCACAGACAGAAGTGGACTATTATTTTAATTCACTCCCAAAAGAATAGGAGAATAGAATTGGGTAGACTGCAAAAAGTGAGCGAGCAATTTCAGGCGGATAGTAAGACATTCGACAAAAATTACAGTGATTTTTTTCTGTAATTAGCAATGATGATAAAGTAGTCCTAAAATTTTGATAAATTATAAACTTTAACATCATAAAAAATGTATTATAGATTAATAATTTTCATTGTATTGCTAGGATCACAGCTACCGTCAACGGATTGATCCTTAATCATGTTTACATCATTACAAATCCGTTGGTATTAGCGAGCTGTAATTGGAAGCTTTAAAATTCCTATGTTCCACGGAAACTGAAAACAGTATGCTAGTTACTGCTGCGTTTCAAAGCAAAATTGCCGTTACGACTTTTATTTATCTATTGTAGATGACTTGGGAATTCAGGCATCTGTAAAATGTTAATGTAATTGTATGTTTTAGTGCCGGTAGTGGTGGTGGTGACGGCAACGGCAGTAGCATTATCGTCGCCGCCGTCGTCGTCGTCGTCGTCGTTCTAACTGGGAACAAGTTTGCAGAACAATGCGTGTTAATTATTAAACAAACACCGAAGTGTTTGTGTGTATAGATGAAGTAGGGTTGGTTGGTGGTGGTGGATATGCGTACACGATCATGGTACCCTGGTGATAGTTTAATCAACAACGCAAGATGCTTTATATTATCTAAAATCTAAGAGATGTTATTAAAATTTTGTGAAAATCTAAGAAAACCCTATTTTATTACTAAAAACTAAATTTTGCTGGTATTTCAACAACATAAAACCCTAAAGATGTGTTAAACATATAAACTTTGGAATCGTTAAAGGCGACGATCATTAAATATCAATCTAAAATCAGCAACAACTATTCAGTTTCGAAATGAAATGTAACAGCATATCTTCTTAACAAAGTTAAGAAATCCACACCTAACTTGTAAATTATACTTTCAAAAGGAGAATTTGAGACAATTAGTGGTTACCTTTGTTCAATCAAGAAGGTTAATTTTTGTAGAGATTTGTGTATTTTATTTTTATATTTACGTTTGCTGTTACGATTATTCTTTCGTTCGTCGAGAAAATCTGTATATTCTAACAAAAAAAAAGAAACCTCTGAATGCCTGAAGTATTGAAACCGTAGAAAAGGAACCGAAAACAAATACTTTGATAATTTCATCGTATTTACTGAAAAAGAATTTATTTTCAGTCGATAAGCAAACAGACCGATTATCGAATGAATTCCATCAAAATGGAAACCCATCCAGCTAGTATTCTTTCGCCGATTACGCTACCATCACCGTCCATTCATTTATGTGAAACTGAAAAGAATCAAAACCAATTCATTTAATTGGCCCGTCACAAGACACAATTGAAAAACAAATCGTCAGTAATTAGTAGCATAAAACCTGAAATATCCTGAAATAACATGTAAAGATTATATGATAAAACTGATCTGATAAATTTCCATTGATGAGGTTTAATATATTTATGAATATTACAAATATGAGATAAAAAATGACTGATTTTTCAACATTTTTCAGCATTCAGCAGTCACTAGACTTTCACGAATGTTTTATCGATTTTATTTAATGTTGCTGTAGAAAAGGGTGGGTCTGTGTGTTGTTGAAGCTGTTGAATTATAAATGGTGGCTTGTCAAGCTGAGAAGAGAGTCTATGGTGGTTGTATAGAAGGCTAATTAGGTAAATTAGTGTACAACAACGGTTACTTTAATTATGATTCTTGCCCGTAATACGGAGACTATTTAGCATTCTTTAAAACTCTACTTCCTATTGTTAGATCAGGAACAAAATCAGCCTTGTTTCTCATACATATTAAGATTATTGGTCTCCTATAAATAGAAAAAAAATTAATTCTATACACAGGGATAACAACTTGTTGAACTAGTTAAAATCCTGTTTCGAGTTTAATAAAATTCTAATTAACTTCTAAAATCAATTAAAATATAATGGCTGATGAACACGAGAATTATTGAAGCATTTTGACAGAAAAAAAGAGAAATATTGCAATTTACTGCAAGTTTTTTTTTCAACAAGTTTGTATAAATTTATTTGATATTCTAGGATATCATTCTTTATGCATCAAGCGGTGAAAAAGTTTATACCTTTTATAGTAAAAAAAGAGGTCTCATTCCAATTAAATTTTATAAATTTTGTAAACTCACTTGAGTTTAGAATCGTATTAATTCAAAAAATTTGTTGATGTTCACAAATTTGATATGTCAATAAATTATACAGACTATTTTTTTATGACAACACTACGGGTATAATTATGTTATTATGTTATTTTAACTATCAATTCCTTATAAATGAATTACTATCCCAATTTATTGTTAATTACCTCACCATTCTTGCTGCTCTTTTGTTGGTTCTATTACACAAAAAATACAACTTTGATTATTCGTGTTGATAATCGTTTGATGGATTTTGAAGAGGGGAACAACACGCAATATAGGTGGTTTTATTATATGATAGACTATTCCTTTTATTATCTATTTTGACAATAAACATTAAATAAGAAAGACTATTATTATGAATATTTCGAAAATACCTATTATTATGATAATTTTAAACTACCCGCATAGCATGAATAATTTTCAATTAATTCCAACAATATTCTGTGATTTTTCATCTATTTCCAGTTTAATTTTTAAATTAACGATTTTCCAGTTGAATAGTAAATGTAATGATAAAATTCTGTTTGAGGAATAATGTCACGAATTCGGACAACTGTCGGATACAGTTATTAGAATTGATAAAAGTTTGCTTGCAGAATTCTGCTGTTACCATTTAACTGTCACAAATCCAGCTTGTATAAGTGCTATAGTAACAAACACACAAACTACATACATAAAGCTGCAATACACAAAAAAGGGGGCATAAACAAATACTCCTCATATCTGTTTAGCAACTTTAGCCATTACGGTAATTGTATATTTTGATTTATTATAATAAGTATTCCGAATTTCTGTGGGGTTGTGTGCATGAAAGAACAAATATATGTGAATAAAGTTGAAAACTTTGAATGTTTAAGAGGATATTGAGAAAAAGGCACGATCTCTGGGAATTTTCGTGATATTTTAGAGGATATTTTAAATGGTCACGCAATCGACTATATCACAGAAGAAGAATAGTTTTGGACAGGTAGAGGATTCTGTGGCTGCACACGATAGAAACCAAAATAGACAACTTGATCGAAACTTGTGGAGAGATTACACGATCTAGTCTAATATTTCATGGTATAGTTAGAGTGCCCTATTTTGCTTTAGGTTCACGATAGAGAATTTCATTGTTTTTTTTTGATATACCTACCTCTCGATGATCGTTTAGAGAATTGTGAAAACTTGTTTAAACCGTTGGTAGTTAATTAATTGAGATCTGTATATGATCTTGTTTTGTTTGCCAACAAACAAACAGCAGCATTGCACCCACTATGCAATTATTGACTTTTTTCTTCCTTCCCAGCCTGAAAACATGCAAGTACCAGCCGTTTTCGTTTTTTACCCAACAACAAAGCTGAGTTGCCTGGTAAATGCACGTATAACTGATAAAATCAAGGGGGTCTTATATTTAATGTCGAGTGTATCAGGTATTAAGCTTGAAGCAAAACATTACATAAAGAATTGCGCCTGGGTACATACATGTATAAATTACATTCGATAATTATAAGTCAGTGTGCTAATTTTTCTTTAATATATATCGTTGGTAAGAATCGATTAACCTATCGCTTTTACAAGGCGACAGGTATGATTAGTAACTTCCTTTAACAATTAAACTATTATAGAAATAAAAATCGTTAACGTAGGAAAGTTGGTTTGTTTCAAACATCCACAGTTATACTTCTATTGTATCAAAGAGAACCTAAACTCCTTTACAAATCAGTTATAACTAAACAACCTTTTATTGTCTGTTTGTGTTAAATTATTTACAGTTTGATGAAATTTAGCCAACAAGAGTAACAACTAGCAAGTTCACACATTTTGTAGGACAATTTCCATTTAATAAAAACAGAATCTACAATTCCCTTGTGTACCATAAAAGGAACGAAGTTCACTTAATATTTTCTTTTATTCATATTATCCTACAAAAAAGTCTTCAGGTGACTACAATGTTAGATATAAGTAGGTACTACTAATAAATCTGTTCTCGTTTCAGTTAGATTTATTGTTTCAAAATTTACAAACGAATTGTAATAAAAAGAGTTAATTTTCATATTTAGTTGCAATACCCAATATAATTATTGCATATTTGATAGGAATCTGTACTGAAATCTACAGATAGGAATGAAGTTTATATGTAGTAACTTGGAAATTGAATTAATTTGCTCTTACTTACAATCAGTACAAAGAGACGAGGAGAAACCGGTCGAATTGCACTAGGAAATGAATGTTCTGTCAGTTGTGGAAACGTGGAAAGCGGGACTACGGATATAGGTATACTATCAAATAATTAAATAAAAAATATAGTATGTTGTAGTGTAATTGTATCCTTTAAAGTTCTATCAATACAATTGTCAATTTTAAAGATAAATTTGAATGAAAACTAAATTTAGGTACATTTCGTCTATTAATAAAAATCATTGATTGACTAAACGCCCAACTTGCATATTGTTGCGTTTGCTACAGGTTTTGGACATGAGAGAATATAGATCATCATTTCATAGAATCAATGCTGGCGGTGTCTATATTTACCCCCTATTTAGTGTCGTTTGTATTTTTTGACAGGAAAGGAATTTCTAGTAATTTATCAGGTCCAGTTCTTTTGTAACCTTCGGCTGAGCTGCTGCAATGACTTGAATGGATTAATTTGCATTATTTCGGACGTAATTTATAGCTGATTCATTGTCTGTATAGTTAGCGGCGGTGGTAGTGATGTGTTTATTTTTTCTGCTACGTTTTTTTTTTTTGAAAAAAATGAGGTGTTGTGTGGCTTTAATTTTAGCTTGATATATGGTTTATTTTATATTTATAAATGGACTTTATATTCATAACAGCCCCCGCTAGCTTCATTTATATGCAATTATCTCGCGATTTACATAAACGTACGTCGTAAATTATCATGTCTGTCACTAGTAATCGTGATTGAAATAAATCCTAAGCTTTATTAAAATTCTCTCAATTCAATTTTCTGCTAATTTTCTTCATATAATATACAATAAAATTGATAATCTATGATAGAATTTTATAGTTTTAATATCTAGTTGTAAAACTTTAACTATAACACAATATTATCGCAAAGATTGTAGGAAATTACAAGAAATAATATTGAAACAAAGTTCATTTGATATATAAAGTCATATAACACCAACTTTCGGTATGGTTGTTAAAAGTTTAAATGAGGTGAAATTAAAAAAGGAAGATGTAACCGAAAACGCTCGTGTTGTATTTTTTTTTCGAGGGTAAAGAAGAAAGAGATGTTTGAGTTGTTTCTGAGGAATTAGACGTGCCTCGAGTTAATTTTCAAGGGTCATTCATATTTTCTATCACTCAAAAGAATACATAGGAAGCGAGAAAAACCAACTAGAAATGTAATAAAGCTCACCACAAAACCGGAAAGTTTCTCAACTTTTTTTTCATTGTTGTTGTTGTTGTTGATGATGATGTTTGAGTGAAATAAAACAAACATAAGAAAGACTATAGTTTTAAACGTGTAATTAACAATAATTACACGTTAAAACTGGTAGTAATATTTAAAACGTTCAATTCAGGTTCGACGAACTAGGCTTAGTAATGTGATGTGAACACGCTAACTAATACCTACTATAGTGCTTTAGCTATCGATTAACCAAAATGCATTAATTTCTAAATAGCTGATTAATTTTTGATCAAGTTTCAACAATTCTGATAAGTGCATACGTTTAATAATTTAATAAAAAAACTTAATTATCACATATCGTCTATGTACGAGTATTTATTTCCGATCTTGAAAATTAATTTATAGCAATTAAACTTACATTTGACATTGAAACTGTTTACCGAATCATATCATTATATTAATGAAGCTTTTTTCTATTTACTTTTGTTGAATATGGGGAATTGCGTGATAAGTTGATACATTTATTATAACTTTACTATTGATTACTGGGTAATAAAAAGCTGTTCTTTTTGTGAGGGGGTGACTACAATCAACATGAAAGTTACCAAAATTTATTGTTGATCTTTCTCAACAAATATCAGATATTTACATACAGCTATGAATAAATTGAATTTCTTCTACAGTTACTACCGTATTTGTCTTTTTATTAGAAAAAAAGAGATACACACAAAAACTGAGTGATCAGAGTTTACAAATACTAATTTACCTTCTAAAATTTGATTTAGTTTGTTTTTCATACATACAAAAAAAAATTGTAGAATGTATAATATTAAACCCAATTTATGAAAAACTCCTTTGTATTTCGTTAAAAATATTATTAATAAAATGAAACAAAAAGATAAAGAACGTATTATGTATAAAAACAGTTTTGTACTTCATTATTCTTTCTAAATACACAAAGAATTTATTCACATTTAAACGATATTTATGCCAGGAAAAAATCACAAGAATGTGTCGGACTGTTAAAAAATGTTATTGTGTAAAAGATCTATTTCTGAAATAATTAGCATTAGAACAAAGGTCTGTTGAAAATGTTTATTTATTTTAGCACAACTATTCAAAAACGGATAATTTATTATAATAAAGCCACGATTCGTCAATAAGTGTCCATTTTTATAAAACCTTTAGAGAAGTCCATTGTAACACAGATAATTATAATTATGAAAACGTGCTCACAAATTAATTAATTAGGTAGTATTGTAGATAGGTAGACAATTAGTTTTGAAAATTGAGACTGATATAATTGAAAAAAAAACCGAATAATTAGTGTATATACTAGTATAGACTTTAATAGGTAGAACGAAATAGGATGAGATGGAAAACTGGTTGTGTGGTGTTTGTATTGTTCCAGAAAGGGATTTGTAATGTATTGTTGTCATCTATAGGGTAAAACGGGATGATGTAGTATACGTAAAGACAACAACCTTTGCAATATACATAGACAATGTCGTTGTAACCAACTACCATACCGCCTAGACTTTCGTATTGATAACGAATGTCGAGGCGAGCTTTGTTCAACCGTGAATATATGCCTATTCAGTTAAAATAAACTGATATAGTATTGGTATGGTATGGGTGAACATGTTAAAACTGGAAATATTCAACACTGATATGGATAACAGCCCTTATATGACCTTTACACAAAAGCACCAATGATACATAGACATTATTGTTGAAATGAAATATGTTTACACTTTCAAAACGATTGTATTAAGCTAGAAAATATTTGAAGATTATTCTTTCTTGTGAACATGGAAAAATCTGTTTTGAGGAACGTACATTATGACAAATGATCAGAGTCAGTTCTCTTGAACATTCTATCTTTAGAATCAATTTGTTACGAAATGGTGGATGCGCCAGGATGACTTTCCATTGTAATACAATTGACAATTTACAAAGAAGTTGTTAAGAAATCAAAGTTGAAAATCGTCATATAGGTGATTGAGTAAACACATATCCATATAATATATATTTCAAAAATATTTTACCTAAACATGCAGAAATGGTATAAAAATATGTTACTATGATCCAGATACACAAACAAGATTCACAATAAAAGATAGAAACCTTGATATGTTTTGTTAATAAAAGCAATAAACTTGCGAGAGATAAAATACGGTATACAGAGTTGAAATTAATTACGGCAATAAATTTAAATTCATTGCATTATTCAAATGATGTGCAAGTTGGGGGTAAGTTTTGGTGTGTTTTTTTCGTGTCAGTTCTGGAGAGACGGTAATAGTGGTTGGTTAATATAAATTCAAAATACATACCTGCTTTTACTTTATTATTTTTGTAAAACTTATGGGAATAATTCTGTGTTACCGTAAGAGATATCTAAGGAGAGGTTGCAATCTAACCAATATACATGTCATTGTGTAATTGCACTAGTTTCGCGTTTAGTGTTCTCTCGGGTCTTGTTACAAATATACCCCTTAGTCCTATACAGTCTATACATATACATACCGACTACCAATCATGGCATTTGCAAACTGTCCTACTCAATTTTGAAGAGTACGAATGAAATAGATACGTAGACGTTTAGTTGGGATTTTGGTGGTAGATGTTAAAAGTTTGACAGTAACTTGATATATGTTGAAAGGCTAATATTTATTGTCTAAAAATATTTATATTTTCTCTACAAATGTATTTTTGTTTTTTGTAGCTGGGTGAATAAATAAACTTTGTATTAACTTTGAAATATATGTCTGAAATTGAACGTCTAATTGAAAACGTTTATGAATAATTAACATTTTTGGCTACTATTTATTTTCGAACTTTGTTAGGAATTTTGAAAAAATTCAGTGCACTACAAAGTCAGTAAATTTATTGAACTGCGCTATAATTCACCAATTAAAATACTTTCCCATAATTAAATTATTCTAAAAAAAAAACCGAAAATATTCCATTGATATAAATATTGGAACTTAGAATAATAAACAGTAGGTATTGCAAATGCTAATTAATAGATAGGTAATTAATATGTTTAAAGGTTTTCGCTTATTATTATATAATCTGGTGCTGATTCGAATGTAATCGAAATACAAAAAAGCGTTTCCTTTTTATTGCAGCCGCTCTTACTGATGCATTCATCCTTGAAAATGTGCCGTATTTATTTTTGAAATCGATAATTGCTATAGAACTTTGAACAATTTGACGATGCGGAAAATTCACCAGTGAAACTGTTAATTGTTGTATTCTACATTGGAGTGTTGTTGAAATTTTAAATTAGCTATTTTTTTAATGAATATTCATTCTTTATTTTTTGCAAATATCTAATATTTCGGATAGTATGGAAGGACTTACGATTTATGTCGAGCGTAACTGAACTGGAAATGGGGGCCACTAGATTGTTGTTGGACGCTTGGCAAGTAAATACGGTGTAAAGATGCTTCCTTTCAAGCTTCTCCAGGTGAAGTACATTTCTAACTCGACGCTCTGGCAGATATTCGAATGTATCATCAAGTAGAGCATTCTCTTGCCACCATGTGACTTTTGGGGGTGGTCGACCTGTATATCGTAAAATGATGGATTATTCTACAAAATATCAAACTATGTGCGCCAAGATAATATATGTAGATAGGGGATTGGAATGAAATAAGGAAATTCCAGTGAAATCGTATTATGTAATAAGGCGGAGAATTATGATCTAGGAAATATGTCTTTATACTGAATTGGTGGAGGTGGTTCTCTGGGCGGTGAAACTTGTTTGTGAGACGAACAGATGTATGTTTGGTATTTGGCTAGGTTAAGAGGATACCCGGCGGAATGGGAATGTTTTGCCGGTTAGAACTAAAAGCGGATTATTAAATCAACTTACCTCCCGTAGCAACACATGTTATATTGATTGACGAGCCTTCGTTATACGGACCCAAAATATAATCTTTAATGTGGACGCCACGTTCATCTAGTACGCTCAATTGCTCCGGCTGAACTATAATAACAACGAAAAAAATACAATAATACAATACAGTAACTAAATATACCTATATATAAAAATAACAAAAAAGAAAATGAAACAATAAAGAAATTTTTTGCCATAAACAGCGGTACACTCGATTCAAACAATCTTTACTGTTATCAAATGTGATTGTATACAATTGGGGAATAAACTCGCGGTCCAGCGATTTAATTCAGCGGCTGTCATAAGATGACCATTTTCTGAGATTAAGTGTTGGGTCAGAAACAGATGTAATCTCATCGTAGGGATAGCCATAGAATTCACCATCATACCGAAAATTAGTTAGCTAACGAGCACACGAACACGCACACACATATACACACAAAGTTGATTCTCTCTCACTTCTTGCATCAATTAGAAATGTTGAACATTGCTTGAATGGATATTTGTGTCCTCTATTTAATTGTCATCCATAAATTTAGTCCTGAAACGAGGATTTGTCCGCCGGTATGCAAACTGGACCATGACCGTTTTCGCTTATTCCCTCTCACACTGCTGTGTAAATGAATGATGACATATGAGTTGTTGAGGAATTTTTGTCGACAAGAAATGGCGACAGAGAGCTACTGCTGCATTCTTGACTGTATTCAAAACACACAGCGTCAGTTAACTTGAATTTTATAAATATGCTCATGGTAGTTAGTAGTGAGATAATTATACTCATTGTCAGTTTCTAAAGCCCGTATATTTTTGATGAGAGGACAAAATCGAGAAAAATTGGAATACGCCGAAATTATATGAGATTTTAAATTAGGTTTTTCTTTTTGCCGGAAAACATGTTTTTCTTGAAACTGGACGTGTAGCTCAAACTTGTCAATTCTTTGTAAAAAAAATCAGACGCAAAAAGAATTGTATTTGTTAGAAATTTTACCTTCAGGGTATATTTATTGAAAGTAAACTTTATATTTATTATTTGAGTTTTTTAGTCAATGTTTTGGTATTTATGACCTAAGTTTTATTTATAGTTACGCTGTAGAATTTACTATTTCGTTAGCGAAGAACGCACCCGGCGCATCCACCATTTTTAAATTAAAGTTATTTCAGAGTCGTAAGAGATAATACACTGAAATCCTTGTGAAGGAGCATTCTCCTTTTTGACTAACAGCTGTCATAACCTTACTACCAAACCTCTGAATAGTAGACACCTTCATAAAACAGACGGTTTGTTACAGTGTTGTAAAAGAACAAACAAATTTACCTTTAATTTAACGTTATTTTGTTAGGTATTTTGAACAGATGTGAGATGAACTCTTTTTTGTCAAAGCAAATTCTACAATTATACTAAAAAACAGAATACCAACTAATCTAATATTCACTCATTCATGACTGATAAATTTCATGTTTATAGTTAAAATCGTTTCCAGGACTCAAAGCTATAAAAACCAAACAAAATTACAACTGTCTTCCTATGGAACACATTTACAAATGAATAAAAACTACAGTTTAATTTCCTAGACAATGATTGTGTGGAAAAATCATAAAGTTTTTCTTCTCGTATAAAGAAAGTTTTTAAAATTAACGAAGCGAAGATTGAATGGAAACAATTGTTGAGAAATTGTAAAAATTATTGAATCAATTCCATGAGAACACAACATCAGGTCCATTGAGTTGGCAATTGTAAAGATTTCACTTGGATAATATCCAGAAGCTCAATTCGTTTTGTGAATTATTATTTGAATTACATTGGGCTTGTACTTGTTCTTACTAAATGTGTGCTGGAATTCATATTAAACATTATGGTGTTCCTCCTGCTGTAAATTCAACAATAAGGTGGTTGGTTGTAAGGATTCGTGCCAAATACTAAAAGTTCTCATAATCTATTTTTATTATAAGTGTTTCAACAGAAAATTGCAGAAATATTAAAATTTCAATAATCAGTCAAATATTTACATAAATTGATAGAGTGATGTGTGAATGATTGAACCGCATATTTGATAAATGGAAAATTTATATGAGCATTATTAAATTAATAACGGTTGGAATTGCAGAATATTTTCGAAATGTATTTGCTATTTAAACTCAAAGTGAATTATGTTTAGAGATTTTATTTATAGCGTAAAATATAATATTTAGCTTGAATAATGAATGGCCCATTATTGAAAGCTATAATGATTAATATACCCTATACCAACGATCAGAAACAAATAGTCAATTTATTAATTATTAAAGCATTGTTTGCTGTAAATTCTTTATTATCCTTACCCTAACTGAATAAAAAACTAAAACTTTAATCTCCGAACAATTCCGAACAATTTTAGAATAAAAAAAGTTCATATCGCCCTCAATAGATGTTCTTGCAATTGGATTTTAATTCATAAATTACACGCTAAAAACCTCTACTCACTAGTTCGACTTATCCACAATCCAAATTATTCTTATTACAACATTTACTCCTTTATACGTTAAATGATTCAAAGTGGTAGTTGGAAATTTATCTTGGCATTAATTCTGATTTACGGGATTCAGTGAAACTCGCTCAGTTTCCGTGCCATTTCTCATCTCAATCCATCTATTTGTCGCGTATCTAAGGCAGTGTGTCCGGGAATAATTGCCATCAGACGCACAGAAAAAAACGTTGGGATATTTCGGTAGTAAAGATGGAAAGAGGAGGGTGAAACGAAAAAAAAAGGCGATATGCTAGGATATCGTTTATAAATTAATTGGATAAGTGCTGGATGTAAAAAGGATTTCGGTTTTTTTTTTGGTGGATGTGTAGGTAGTAACTGGAATGTAAGTGTTGAAAAATATTTTCTCTACTTGATGCTCGTGATGAAAATTGTAGATAAATTGGCTTAGTTTAGTGAAAATACAGAGCGGGGATTTGTACGTACATGCGATTAAAACTTTCGTCTTTGAAGATTTCCCACGTCGATGATTTTAAGTATTTCACTTTTACACTTTTTTTTTTGTAAAAGAGGAAAATCTGATCTCGAGTTTTATTTTAGTGATGTTTATGTAGGAGGTGCCTTTTAGGGCATAGGTAAAAAAAAAGTTTAGAATGGTGTGTGTAAGTGGCCAAGTCAACAAGTCTGCATAAAATTAGTTAAACTAAATCGTGAATTTGTTCATTTAACGTTGGATTCGGCTTGATGATATGACGACGAAGATTTTATTCGTAAGCTTATTTTATTTGAAGTTGAAACTAGAATCATGTTAAAGGGAAAATGTGGAAGGGAGATAGAGAGTAATGAAGAAGGAGAGATACGTACAGTGAAGTGTAGTAGCAAACAGTTTCATTACAGTATGTAAATATGGGAAATATATATGAAACCCGACAGATCCGGCATATAACTGGCTTGCCAAAAGCTGCAAATCTACTAGACATAGTGACTAGAAACTCCAACAAACAACTTCACATAACGTCAAAATTAAATAACCACAACTCATATCTTGAATGTACATATATTGTATCTTCCACTGAAACCGAATAATTTGATCGGATTTTTTGACAACGATCAGTTCCAACTGTTTGATCATGAATCAACTACAATCGGTCTCTAGTTAGAGATATTTAGTTTAATCGTAAATGTAACAAAGGGGATTAACTGATAAACTTACTGATGATGGTCAAGTTGACTTTAACGTTCCTTGTAGGAGTTTGTTTAAAGTCGACTCGGCAGTGATAGATTCCCCCATCGCTTTCTCGGACACTGTCCAATGTGAGTTTAGCTGGATCGTCTTGATAACGGAAGTGAGCTCGGCCTCCAAGGACACTCTCGTCAGCCCAATGTTTTCCCTGTTCCAACAACTTATCTCTAGAGTCAAACCTAGAAAAAAGAAAAATAGACGAATAGAAAGGAAAAATAACACACAAGGAAATACGACAAAGAAACAGATTACCGAAAATCTCAATTGACATCTGCAATTGGAAAACGTAAATAATCAATTTTTTAAAGAAAACCGTCGTTATATCAGACAAATCTGTTTTAAAATTGACGGATTCTCATTACTGGCCCGAAGTTTGAAAAATCGCTGGAAGAAATCTCAATATCAGTATCATCTCAGATTTCCTTTTATATCTTGTTGGAAAATAACATAAGAAAAACAGAACTTAAAAAAAAAATGTAAACAAAACCTTTTCAGTTTCTTCTTTTAGACCACAAAGCTATTTTTCCAAAAATTATAAGTCAATGAATTTCTTTGTTCTTTACGTAGGTATAAAGCAAATTGATATCATCCATGGTAACGCAACAAATCAACAAAAAAACGGGAAACTAATAAACCGTATGGAAGCATATCAAGATGGAAAAACTCACGCAAAATGCACGATTAAAAAAAAGGAATTGTTATGAAGCGGACGAATTTAACTTGAACAAAGTTTCCAACAACGCCCACAATATTGTGTTTCAAATATCAGCTATCAACGTTATCAATATCAAGGTATTAATTCAACCTGTGGGAAAGAAATATTTAACTATAACTAGATATGGAAAGTGTTAGAGCATCAAGGTAAAGGTTCAAAAGTGTTGTGAAATATCAATACGCTGTTTTTTTCTGCTGCTTTTTCTTTCATTTCCAAGAAAAGTCAATCCTTTTTTTCTGTCTGTCCTCGTACTGTTACTGTCGTGTTTCTTTCTCATTGTGTAGGTACCTCCATTTTCGCACCACTCGACATGAATGATGATGCGGTTGAATTGTTTGTTGGTCTTGTTTGTTAGTTTGCAAATGAGGCTGGATATATTGAATTCGATTCGTATGTACCTATTATATTTAAAGTCATATATAAATCTTTTAAACTGTAATAGAATTGTGTTAGAATTTTTGTAGAAAATTTACTACATAATATGAAAATATTGTAGAAGCTATTATTATTGCAGTTGTTATTTGATCAATTAATCCACCGTATTGAAACAAAGACAGTCAAGTCATTGTTGAATGTAAACAATACACCATCCGTCGTATAATTACAAATTCATCATTGATAGTAGCGGAATCTGTCAGTAAGAATAAGCCATCATGTAGGGGACAATAAATTGGAAAATGGCTTTGTAATTATAGTTTACAAGGGCAAATATTATAAATACATAAATCAACAAGAAAATAATAATATGCAATTTTCGTAAAAAGGTTATTGACCTTCTGTTCTGTAATTATTCTTTACAAGCAAAGCGAAAGGTAGTAAAAATGTTAAACAAAGTGAAGTCGTCGTTTTCACACCCGGCGCATCCACCATTTCCTTCTATGCATATATTTGTTCAATAAAAGTACGACCTAGTGTCTGTAAATTCCGTCGTTTATAACATACAAGCCTCTGATGTGAAATCTAAAGATTGGTGATTAATTTTAACAACCATTTAAGTAAATAGTGAACAATCATTAAACTATGTATGTAATTGGTGATGATGAGATATTTCAAGGAGGCAGTTAACAATTATTGGGCTATTTGGTGAATTTGTAGGATCATGATGTTGATGATAATAGTAAAACGAGAAATATGTTCAGGATCAATTTAACAATGACACCTGGTTAGATATTCATCAAGTTCAGTACCGTAACGTTAGCCAATTAACTGTTTGGGATACAATTATGTATGCAGTTAACTGTAATAGCACACATACCTACATATAATGTAGCTTATCCTATACCACATTTATAAACAGAGGTACAACATTCTGTTAATTACTTACGAATATATAGGGGTTTTATGATTCTCCTCTTCTTTAAACCATATAACAATATGCATCTTGTCACCTGCTACAGATGGGATTATATCGCACGGTAGTTTTGCTACACCACCCTGTACAGCTTCGATTGCATAGACAGTTGTTGCTGGAAATAAACATAAAAACCAATTGTAAAATCTGTTGTTTGTCTTATAATGAAATACATTTATTGCACAAAAGTTTATTATAAGTTTGTAGTAAAAACTAGAAACTGTACATGATAAATCCGTTTAAGGGCTTATTTCAACAAATTCTTTCTAATATAAATCCAGTTGGAAGTTGTAAAAGTTTACAACCCTGTTTACGTTGATGTGAGATTTGGTTACGTGAGATGGTTTCGTAGTAAATTTCAATGGTAGGATAATGGAAGTTACTGTAAGAGAATCGGCAAATATCCATCATTAAAGAAAATAAGACCATAAGGTCTCTACTTCGATGTAATGCAACAATGTTGTCGAACTTTCAACAACTATTATCAAACTTGTACATTTACAATTTTCAACCACTTACAATGCATTTTGCTAATTTCAGAAAATCGAACTAGTAAAATATCCATCCCCCTGGCATCGTTTTTGACATTCTTTTTTACCGTTTCTGTTCGTTGGCATAATGCCGAGACACAACTTCTTTTAGAGTGGTCTCGTTATGGGGTTTTTCAATTTATTGTTCGTATTTCGAGGTCAAACGATACATTCGCCATTCTTGGGGTCATTTCCAAGACCATTTCAACGTTCTTAGCGCCTCATTAAACCACAACCAGCTAAGGGGCGGTGCTCTTCCTTTCAAAAGAAAACAGACGTTGTACTTTTTCTTAATAGATGTCTTAACTTTAATAAATGTTATTTTTGTTCAACCGCAACTAAATTAGGATGGTTTAAAATAGGAAGAGGGAGAGAGAAAGAGAGACATTTTGGAAGGCACTTAAAGTTAATGTTTTAAACTGTTAAAAGTGTCGTTTACAAGCGAATTATTGCAGAAAGATTTCGCCAATTAGCTTTTTCTTTACAGATCAACAACATAAAATGTAATCTTGTGAATTGTTAAACAGCAACGATAGGAAAACAGATCAAATTAAAAGTTTTCAACTACAAAAAAAATTAGTTTTGTGTTGCCCGTAGACTAGTACAGCTTGGGCCAGATTTTCATTAAAACATACGCACCCTATTTCTTTTTTCAAGTAGAGGTTTAATATGGGCGTATTTGTCGTAACATCAACAAACAGAAAAAATAACAACAAAAAAACATAGAAAAGTCTTTACAGTCTTTGAGGCGTGCTGTGCAGTATGACAAAAAACGGCTTTGTTGTGGTATTCATATTACACTAAAAAAAAAAAATTAAATTATCTTTTACAAAAATCACATTTGAACTTTTTATAGGTATTTGGTGAAAACTTTCATGTACAGCTTTGCAATAGATAATGTTGATTCCATTTTGCTAGTC